>JAIUZE010026861.1:0-11010 GCA_022085475.1 Heliosperma pusillum | reverse complement strand
AACCTGTTCTGTAGGGAAAGTGACGTTTCTACGCCCTTTTTCTATATTCCCTAGCATTTGCCTAGAACCCGACGATTTGAAGAAGCAAGCTTGACCAAGTGAAAGGCATTTCAATAAGGTTCACTAATTCGAAAGAGAGAAGAAGTAAAGACGGTTTCGTAGTTGTCGGAAGATCAATCATTTAGGCGGAAGAATTCATCGCTTTACATCAAACCCTAACAAAAATCCCGACTCAAGAGGTCAAGGGGGACGTTGGAAGTCAAGTCAAAGCAAAGGGAGATGAAGAGTTAGTCAAAAGCTTCCAGAAGACCACTTACCCGATCGGGTAAGTGTGTACCCGATCGGGTATGTGTGCTGCTTCGAGCATTGCGGCTCCTTCATCCTATTTTTTACCTATGTGTTTAATGCCCGACCTCTTCTCCACGAAACCCTAATACTATACATAGATGCTCTAGCCCTCATATCATATCATCCATCTCATCTCACACAACATCTCTTCTTTTCTCTCTTTAGTTTAGTTCTTCTTCATTCTTAGTTTAGTTTAGTTTTACTTTTCTCTAGTTTAGTTTAGTCTAGTTCTAAGTTTTCCTCAATTGTAGTTGTTCTAGTTGTAATTGGAATTCAAGTTTCCGGGTTTGCATTTCCTATTCAAGTTCTTATTCCATTTCAATCTTTGCTCATCCTTTTCGGTAATATTTATTCTCGTTTTACATTATAGTTTCATTTTCTTTTAGTATTTCCTTTATCATGTTTATCATTCTTAGTTTTATAATCTTAGTTTCCTTTTCATTGTTAATCATGCATAAGTAGTCACCCTTCTAGGGTGTAGGATAGCCATGTTAGATTAATTAAAAGATGATAATTGGATAAAAGAAATTGTGCCTTTAAAACGTTGTGTCTATGCATGTTTGAATTGTAACGATAGTTATCGATTTTTGGCCAAAATCATTTGACTAGTATGGAATTCTTTTCCAAGGTAGACATACGAGAATTGAATAGACAAAGCATGACATGGTAGATTAAGACCTAGTAAATCGCATAAAAAGCCTGCTAGACCATCTGATCTATGATTGTAATGAACACATCATTCTTACGAACTCACAATGAATTATTTGCATATCCTAAATCCATTTCATCAATATGTTAATCTACATGTGTGAACCTACTTCCCTAGATTCTTTTCTTTATTGCATTGTTATTATTTAGTAATTAGTGACAAACATTTGCCAATCGTCCAAGGTAGAGTTCTAACCACAACTATTCACAAGTATCTCCCGTCTCCCCGAGATCGACCCCTTACTTCCCTAATTACATTAATTTGTTGTTAGCCTAGTCTGGGTTATTTATCTTTGATTTGGGTACGCGACAACACCGATCAGGTAAGATATTGTTTTTAACCAATATATTAATTCTTTCTCTTGAAATATGGGCCAAACGTTTATGCCACAAGAAGGAGGAACTTTCATTAGAGCCTGTATCTAGCCACCATGTATTAGAAGGAATTTCAACATAATTTGATTCGAAACATACTAAAGCCAAAGGCTTACCCTTCTTTTCGAACCAATTCTTACGCTTTATGCAGTCTTGCTGAAATTGCCCAGGATTTCTTATAGAAAGAGCAACTTTCCTGCTTCTTAATTTCCTTCTTTATGCCAGATGCAGACGGTTTATCAGAAGGGCTTGACTTAATGCCCTTTCTGTTTCTAAACTTACCTTTAGATTTCCCGCTTACATGATGCACATGAAGTGCCTGGGGCAAACCACTATTCTTACTTGAGGCATCAACCTCATCTTTCTGTTTGATTCTTGCTGCTTCCTGAACCAGTTTATTGGTCAATTCATTAACACTCCAAATTTCTTTAACGGTGTTGTAATGAAGGTGAAAAGCATCAAACTTATCTGGCAGAGAGTTGATTATAAACTGGGCAAGGAACAAATCCTCAACTTTCATGCCCAGTTTTCCCAACTTAGCTGTTAGATTCGTCATATGCAGCACATGTTGCTGCATGGTGGTCACATTCTCATTATACTTAGCAGTGGTAAGTTCAGACATAAGTCTTCCAGCTACCGCTTTATCGGTAGTCTGAAAGCGTTCCTTAATGATTTCCATGTACTTACTGGTTGTAGTACAGTCGTAAGAACTTTAAGCAAAGACTGTCAAGTTATTGAGAGAGCTTTGCAACGGTACTGCATTATGAACAATGCTCAGAACATTAGGCTTTGAGTTTATCACACAATAGCAATTATGACTAAGACTTGAGACTTAAATGAGTAACTTATAAACATTCATTAAGCAAGTGCAGTATCTGTGGACAACCTACGCATGCTTAATTACATAATCAAGTATACTCTCTTTAATGAGTGTTTCACTTTAATGTTAGGTTACCTGTGGGTAAAACCTTAATACAAGTTATTTCACCCCATTAGATGCTTAGTCGGATATTCACTGCATAATTTGAGTCCACTGTGGTGAACATCAACATAATGTGAATGCCCAATTTAATTACATTATGAGATCTGATCGCGTACGAGATGAAATCACTGTGGTGAATTTCAACTTGTCATAATGCGAAGGTCTCCTTTAATCGATACTTAAGATATAATTAATATTCAATAAGAATGTATGCTTAGTCGGATATTCACTGCATAATTTGAGTCCACTGTGGTGAACATCAACATAATGTGAATGCCCAATTTAATTACATTATGAGATCTGATCGCGTACGAGATGAAATCACTGTGGTGATTTCAACTCGTCATAATGCGAAGGTCTCCTTTAATCGATACATAAGATATAATTAATCTTCAATAAGAATGTATGCTTAGTCGGATATTCACTGCATAATTTGAGTCCACTGTGGTGAACATCAACATAATGTGAATGCCCAATTACATTATGAGATCTGATCGCGTACGAGATGAAATCACTGTGGTGAATTTCAACTCGTCATAATGCGAATGTCTCCTTTAAGCATAATAACATAATATTATATGAGCATACAATGAAAACAAACCTTAAACATCGAACCAGTCCTCGACCAAGTAAGACAACAGCTCGATCGAGTAGAAAATAAACAAAAATCTCGATCGAGAAAAACTTTAGCTTGATCTAGAACAAAGCAAAACAAGACCCCTCGATCGAGTACAGCACTAGCTCGATCGAGGGCAAAGAAGAACAGTTTTACTCGATCGAGTAAACTATAGCTCGATCGAGCAGGATCAAGAGCATAAGGGTTCGATCGAGTAAGCAATAGCTCGATCGAGCAGAATAAAAAAAAACATAAGGCTCGATCGAGTAAAGCATTAGCTCGATCGAGCAGAATCAAAAGCATAAGGCTCGATCGAGTAAAACATTAGCTCGATCGAGCAACATTATTAATAAACCATCTCGATCGAGTGAAACATTAGCTCGATCGAGTGAAGCATTAGCTCGATCGAGTATGGTATAGATCATACGACATTCATACGCAACAATAATCATAATAAACCATACAAATCAAATTAGGGCAGCGCAAATCATCATCATAAATCATATAATAATCATCATAAATCATACAGAACGAAATAATTCGATTAGGGCAGCGGAAACGATTATGGTATAAGGATACAATATCTATCATAAGGGTATACAATCAATTATGAATGAATGTTACAACATCATGATTAAAGCATTAAATTCATTCATAAAAACATAATTAGAACATTAATCAGAATTACAACTATAATCACAATCCTGCTCTGATACCACATGTAAACATAAATTATAGGATCTTGATTAAATCGATAATTACTGAGATATACTTACGTGGTGCAGCCATCAGATCTGATAATAAAATTACTTGAGAAAGATAAAGAATAAACCCTTATTGTTTTGCCTTCTCCTGCCTTCCTTATTCTCTAATTCACTTTCTTTATGTGTGTTTCTAATATGAATAAATTAGGTTAAAGCACAAACAGGTGTGCTTATATAGAGAGGTGGCAGGAGGGCTTAATAGAATAAGTGGGCCTATATGTTAATGGCCTGTAAACATTAACCGTAATGCACTTAAACTAGGACTCCTATTAAAAATCCGAAACAATATATTTAACCGTTATTTAATTAAGGTAACTGATATCAGTAATTAGGTCCACATAATAGAGAATTAAATAATAATATAATAATTCTTACACTTCAATGTGTATTCTCTAATCACCCCAAGTGCAGTAAAGTCAGTTTAACACATTTTGTGTTTGTTGATGACTCAATGGGTTTTGTTAGAGGGGATGTGCCCTCATTGAAGGGAGTTAAAGATACTTTCCAGACTTGCTTCTTACTCAGGTCTGCAACCCAATACTGATAAGACTTTCATTTACTTAGGGGGAGTTGCTCGTGAGGTTTAGGATGAAATCACAAGGGAAACTGGTTATTCTGAAGACACATTCCCTTTCAGATATGTTGGGATTACTCTCAATATTGCTAAATCTCTGTTGATATGTTTGACTCTCTTATTATTAAGATTCAGCAGTCCACCAAGCATTGGGCATCTATATTTCTCTCTTATGCTGGCAGAGTGAAATTTATTAATTCTATTGTGTTTGGGATTGAAAATTATTGGTGGTCTAGCTTACTTCTTCCATGTATTGCTGTTGATAAAATTAATAAGATTTGTAAATATTTTTTCTCTGGTATTCTTGATGGAGACCGAAAAATGGTATTCAAAAGCTGGAATAGCATTTGTTCTCCCTAGGAGGTTGAAGGGTTTAATATAAAGGATCTTGCTACCTGGAATCATGCCCTCCTTCTTAAATGGATCTGGGTTCTTTTCTCCCTTCCCGCTGGTGCTTGCTTTAAATGGTCTCATGCTTATGTCTTTAAAACTCGTGATATCTAGAATTTATCTCACACATACAAGCTCCCTACTAGTCTCAAGGACATTCTTTTCACCTGGGATAGTTTCCTTGAGAAGACGGGTCTGTTCAGGTGGCTCAAACCCTGTTGAAGACTTGGATAAATTGAAATAGGTTGAATCTGATTCATACTTATGGTTACTTCAAGCATAATTCTTCGGCTGGTCCCTGGACTAGAAGTATTTCTCACACTCATATTACTCCTAGGCACATGATTATAAGTTCTTTTTCTGCTCAACAGCAGCTATCCACGCTTGACGACATTATGTCAAGCGGTATCCTTCTGGCTAATAGATGTATTTTTTGTAAAAACAATGAAGAGACCCATGCTCATCTATTCTTCAGTTTCCCAATCTCTGTTGCTATCTGGAATGTTATCCTTCTATGGATGAATGTGTCCTCTAGAGGATCTGGTTTGGTAAGTGAGCTGAAATGGATCTCCAATATCATAAGCATTCGGAAATGGAGGAAAATTGGTACACTGTGAGCATCCCTGCTATGGGCTGCTCGTAATAACTGCATTTTTTATCAGAATGTTGTAACCCCTTGTCTTGCTATTAAGCGGATAAAACTTTTGGTTATTGCTCATTTGTTAAGAATTTTTAAAAGATCTAACTATTATAAGATTATTAGTGCTATTAGTCTCTAGTTAGACCATGTTTAGAGTGTTAGTTTTGCAAATATGTAATTTCTTTTCAATTTTTGTAATGAAATGATATCTTTTGTTACAAAAAAAAAAAGAATAAACTAAGAAAAATAAGCAACTAAAACAACAAGTAAGATGGAACTTAAACTAGGATAATTGAAATTCAATAAATAGGAAGTGGACATGGGCAAATGGGTTTGCATGGGTGGCATGGGTTATAAGGAGGTGGGGCCTAGTAGTCAATGGGTCGCCTTATCTTGGCTCGGTGAATTCAGACTTTCGGTCCTACAATTCCTCCTCACATCGTCTCTAGCTAGCTCTCGCGCACACTAGGTCTAATGCGCCAACTTAAGCGGTACTAGCAACAACAAAGCAAAGATTCTCAATCTTATGGATATGCGCAAACAAGGGAATGAATCATACAACCATCACACAAGCATTTCATCAAACATGTTATAAACAAAAGTTGGAAACAACACGATTAATCAAAAACTATGCCCAACAACCTCATATTCACCCATATTTAAACCCATAATCCACTACTAACCCTAACAAGATCACTACTATCTTAACTAATTTAGAAATTCTCCTAATGAGGATGATCGTGCTTGTCGCGAGCTCGATACAAAGATAAATTACCCAGACTAGGCTAATAACAAATTAATGTAATTAGGGAAGTAGGGGTCGATCCTCAAGGAGATGGTGTTTCTTATGGATTGTGAATCGTCTCACAATTGAGTTCTATCTAACGATTTTCTGGGTTTTGAGGTTTTGAATTCTAAACTAATAAAGAACATAAATAAAAACAAAATAAAAGCAAACTAAAATGAAAACAATAAAGCAAATGATGAATTAACAATAATGAGAAGCATCTAGGGAAGTAGGTTCACACATTTAGATTGACATATTGATGAAATTGGATTTAGGACATGCAAATCATTCATTGTGAGTTCGTAAGAATGATGTGTTCATTACAATCATAGATCAGATGGTCTAGCAGGCTTTTAGGCGATTTACTAGGTCTTATTCCACCATGTCATGCTTTGTCTATTCAATTCTTGTATCTCTACCTTGGAAAAGAATTTCATACTAGTCAATGATTTTGATCAGGAATCATCAACTATCGTTTTAGTCCAAACATGCATAGACACAATGTTTTAAAAGCACAATTTCTTTTATCCAATTGTCATTTTTTAATCAATCTAACATGGCTACCCTACACCCTAGAAAGGTGACTACTCACTCATGATTATGTTTATATCTAAGATGATGATGATAATGAAAACTAGGATAGACATGTTTATTTGATTTTGACAATAATCTAAGACTCTTTATAAGGCGATAATAACGACGCTAATTGACAATCTAAGAAATGAAATTATGATTATAACAACATGAAAATGAATCTAAGACAATATGTAAAGAGGATAACAATCAAATAGAAAACAGTAAAGACATTAAACAAAGGATAAAATAGAAGTACCTAGGTGACGATCAACAACGAAAGCGATAACAATAATAGAAATCCCTTGCATAGAATAATCGTTCCTTGAGTTACAACAGTTGTACCCAACAAAGTAGACTACAAAGATTGAAATTCTTATTGATCTAAGCTAATGTTTTGATATGAAATGGACAGAAATAAACTAAGAACTAAAGACAAAAGAAGAAAATGATCTAAACTAGAAAGCCTAAACTAAAGGGAAATGGAAGAAGAAAGGAGATGTTGTATAAGAGATTGTTTTGAGTTGTGTGTTGAGAAGAGGGTTGGAGCATCTATATATAGCATTAGGGTTTCGTGGAGAAGAGGTCGAGCATTAAACATATAGGACAAAAATAGGAAGTTGAAGCATTTTTCTCGAAGCAGCATACTTACCTGATCGGGTACACCCTTACCCGATCGGGTAAGTGGTCATCTGGAAGCTTTTGAATAACGTTTCATCTTCCTTTGCTTTGACTTGACTTCCATCATCCCCCTTGACCTCTTCAATCGGGTTTGTTGATAGGGTTTGATGTAAAGCGATGAATTCTTCCGCCTAATTGATTGCTCTTCCGACAACTACGACATTGTCTTTATTTCTTCTCTCTTTTGAGTTAGTGAACCTTCTTGAAATGCCTTTGACATGGTCAAGCTTGCTTCTTTAAATCGTCGGGTTCTAGGCAAATGCTCGAAAGTATAGAAAAAGGGCGTAGAAACGTCACTTTCCCTACAAAACAGGTTAGAACACAGGAATTCGCCTAGAAGACGATATTAGCTCATAAATGGCTTAACAAAGCACAAATGACATACAAAACCGAGCTAAAATGGGGGTTAAAATCATACAAATATTAACTTATCAAACTCCCCCAAGCTAAACCTTTGCTTGTCCTCAAGCAAACATAACAAACAATACCAGGACAAGGTTGCAAGCATTGGCTACTACACCATCAAGAAACAAATCTCAACGTAAAACTTTGAAAACATAATGAATCATAACCAAAAAACAACGTGGGCAAGAATGATACATAAACATGGCTGAGATTTACATAACGGCGCAGCACAAAGAATTTCACTATACGCTTTTGCGTTCTCTGGCATACTATTTTGGACAAATGGCTCAAGGGACACTGCGAACACTCTTGCAGGTAAAAAAGGTGATTTCTTTATGTGTAAATGTTTTGAGACACTCACCTATCTACGACTTATGAAAATGTGTCCGCAGTCTAATATGGTAAACAATTCAAAAAACAAGTCAAAGATCACAATGCACATAGAAAAGAAGCCAAAAAAAATGAGAAGAAGGCTTTGGGAAATGGGTGAAAGGTGGACAAATAGTTATGGTCATGTGAAGGTTAGAATGAGCTAGCAACTGACCAATGATAAATGAATACTCAATCCAAACTTTCGATTAATTCCCACAAGACAAATAACGAAGCCAGAAGGAACAGATTGGCTTATTACACACGAAACACAAGGGTAAACTCCTTCTATTGATTTGACATTTTGAGGAGATACTCACAACTTCTTCTCTTATTTCTTTTTTCTTTGTTTTTTTATTTTATTTTTTTCAATTTTCTTCTTTTTTTTTTTTCTTTTGAACATAACATTACTTTTTGAACAATTTCGTTCTTCCAAATTCACTTTGGCAAATAAGAACAAATCTTCTCAAAAGAGCACCCATACACCATAGTCTAGCTACTAGCTCAAAAGGTAGGCAGTTTTTATTTGTAGCTATTATTTTTGTGAAGCATTTATATGAAGGGGCTTATTTTGAGGGGCAATTCAAAGTGAAAAGGCTTCAAATCTTAGTGAATCATGAATGCAATGCTTATATAAATGAAATGAGAACCATACTTATGCGTTTTGACATGACACACATCACAAGGAGAACTACACACACCTAGATGAGACTGGGTATAGATGTACCAGCCTAAGAAGGTTCTACCTTACAATATATGTAACTTGCCAAATGTCAAGATCAAGCGTACTCATCTATAGATTCATTCCATGCCTACTGTGTACAACACTTCCCCATGTATGCACAATTCAATGAATATTGAATCATTATCTTTTGAAAGCTCTAAGTTTCGGAAATGTAACATGATAGCACAGTAAACAAGCAAGCAAAGCATGAAAAGCATTCAATTGTGTTTAGAAATTTTTTAATTTTTCTCAAAAATCTTCTCTTTCTTTTATTCAAAATTCGAAAAATGATCAACTAAAATGCAAAATGGGAAAATGCAATCCCTCCCCCAAGCTAAACATCACATTGTCCTCAATGTGAGCACAAAGACAAAATATGCAACGAGATGCTTAATGGGAAGAAGGGTAAAAAGGGAAAAAAGATGAAAGAAAAATGAAGCTTACTAGTCAGCGCGGACACCCCCAAGCTAGTCTTTTGGACTTGACAAGGAAGGTCTTCATAGATTTTTCAAAAACTCTCTCATCTTGCAAGGTAAAGCTAACAAAACAACGAAAAAAAGGAAAAATAAAAATAAAATGCAAAAAGAAAGGGAAAACACGGGTTGCCTCCCGCGAAGCTTTTATTTAAATGTCTTGCTACACTCTTTATTAATGAAAATCATTCTTTGTGCCTTAAAAAGCATGTCAATGCCCTTAGAAGTCGATCATATACCTGCGCATGGGCTATACAAAAACATATGTAAGCAATTGACAAGATATAGGCCTGAAATATTGAAGGTAATAATTGATATATCTTATCATTGTGCACATGAGAAACTTCATAGATGACCACTGAACTGCTCCACTCGTCAGTGATTGATGGAGTGAAATGTTTAAGATCATGAAACAAACAATTAGTTCCCAAAATATCATTAGTGGACTCTAAGTGGGGGTACGGTGAATCAAAGGATTGGGAATCAAAAATGGGTGGTTGATCCCAATTAATTTCAAGGCTACGTTCACAAAACCCAGTATTATTTTCAAATAAATCTGAAATATCCTTAGCGAAGGGATTTTCAAAGAAATCTGATGACTCGATCGACCACTCTCCATTGGAGTCACAAATGGGCTTAACAACATCCTTGTCTAAAGTCTCGACTACCATATGGTTAATATCAATAATGGGGGTCTCAAAATTGTCAAATGGAACGACACTAGCGTGACTTTCAATAGAAAAGGTTGGACCATCATCATCGTCATCTATTAGTTCATATGATTGGGGAGAATTAGACTCACATGAGGGGGCTGAAAAAGCACAGGAGAAAATAGACTCACATGGGGGTGAAAAAGTATAAGGAAAATTGATTGGCTTACATTTTGTAAACGTGGGTTCTTCCTTTTTCCCTTTGAGTATTTGAAGTTGAGCCCTGATTTCATTGATTTCCTCTTGGATTCTCAACCGCCGGTGCGTTTCATCCAAAGATTGGGATGCCATAAAGTCCAAGAAAATCCAAAGTTCCTTTCCTCTCTTCTGATAAAAACTTCCAAAACTCAATTGCATAGCTAGGCTACGACACTTAATGAGCTGTAACAACCCGTAATTTGAAAGACCGAAATTATATTTGAAAAATAATAAATTTAATTTATTTTAATTTATTACGATTTATTTGAATTTATTATAATTTAATATAATTATTTTGAATTTATTCGGAATAAAAGAGTAGGTTTTACGGTTTAACCCCGAACGTCATTTAACTATTCCCGAGTCAACTTAAGTCCCGAAACAAACCCGAAACCCGACTCCTGCATGAGTCACACGCCCAAAATCACCTTTGTCCCTCATATTAGATCTTTTGATTAAACTAATAATAGTATCTAGGATATTTGTAATTTTATCGATCTGTCAACTTAAACTCCGCAAATCGCTTAAAAATAGACCCGATTTCTTCTATAACCACACGGCTCCCCTCTCCCTCTTAGGATTAGATATTTTCCTTTCTTTTGATTTAACTAACATAATATCTAAATAATATCTAGATATTTGATTAAACTAAAATAATATCTAATAATATCTAAATAATTACCATAATATATT
>JAIUZE010026860.1:0-16983 GCA_022085475.1 Heliosperma pusillum | reverse complement strand
GACTCATGCCAAAGTCGAGTTTCGATTTTGTTTCGGGATTTGCGATGACTCGGGAATAGTTAAATGACGTTCGGTTAAAACCGTAAAAGTTATTCTTTAAATTCCGAATAAATTCAAAATAATTATATTAAATTATGATAAATCTAAAAAAATCTAAATAAAAATAAATTAAAATGATTATTTTCAAATATAATTTTCGGTCTTTAAAATTACGAGGCGGTCGGGGAAAAAGTCAACGAAAGTCAAAGTTGATAAAATCGAGGAAGAAAAATCAAAGATGACTTGAAAGTCAAGAAAAGTTTATAACGACTTAAAAGTCAAGAAAAAGTCAATGACGACTTTTAAAAGTCAAGAAAAAGTCAAAGACGACTTAAAAGTCAAGAAAAGTCAAAGATGACTAAAAACGGTCTTTTCATGAAATCTCTCAGAAATTCCAAATACGAACGCGGAATTTCAAAATACGACTCGAAACAATAAATTCTATTTTAAAAACTTAAGTCTGCTGAAAAGTGTTAGTAAATATTTTTACTTAGAAAAATTGGGTATTTTTCGGGTTGTGTTAACTTTGTCCTCAATTTTCTAGCAAAATACAAGGGCATTTCTCGATCAATCTTGGGTGAGACGATTAGGAGGATATCTGCTTTGATATCTGTTCTTAGGCCGATTTTACAAGGACTAAAGGTTATTCCTAATCCCTTTGTTTATTATGCAATTTCGTTTATGACCCGTTAATCATATAAATCGTAATTTCATTATAATCCTGTAAGATTAAAGGGATGTATACGGATATATTCCCACAAGTGGTATCAGAGCTTTAGGGCTATGAAATTGTTTTATGTGATTTTCATAAATATTTAATTGTATGATTATTGAGAGAAAAAAAATCCGGAATTTTTTTTTTTAAAATAAAACTCACGGTTTTATATTTTTTTGTGCCGTGATGAATTTTTTTTTTGGGTTCCATTATAGATTCATTCATATTATTGTTTTAATCTGTTAAAGATGATAATATATGAATTTGTTGATATTTTAATTTAATAAGGATTAAATTAGAATGTAAATGGAATTGTATTGGATGTTAATGAACATCAATTTTTTTGTGCTATATATTTTCGGTATAAATTGTTTTAGATGTTCATATTAAAAGGTTAATTTGAATCATCTATTTGTATCAATGTTTAATAACGATTAGATATTGTTTTGTTTGCAACGATCTAGTTAATATAAGCATGATCGAATTAAAACGGTTTAATTTGATTAAAATTTTTTTTGCTGCTCGTGTTACTGTTCATAGTTATAAAAAAAAAAAAAAAAAAAAATTCTGTTTTTTTTTTTTTTAAAAAAAATTGGCAGCAACAGTTTTTTTTTTGTTTTGGTTTTTCGGTTTTTGTTATAAACCGAGAGAAAAGAAAGAAGAGAAAAGAAAAATTGTTTTTTTGGTACTGTTCACGTGAACAGTGAACAGTAGGAATTTTTTTTTTTTTGTTAGTTTTTTTTTTTGGGCATTATAAAGATAATGTTTGTTTGTTATTGTGAAAGGGTTCACAATAATGATACCCGATTATTTTAAAAAGGTTTAAAATAAAAATGGATTATGGAAGATTAAAATTGTTGTGGGCTATTAAGGAATTGTCACATAATTTTGATCGTATATAATGATGGTTTGGATAATTAATCAACATAATTAATGAATTATGTCTTGTAGAATTAATTTATATAGTTGATGTATTTTATTTTTGTCGAATGAATGTTTGAATGAATGGTTTTACTTACATATTTTTGCAATTGGTTGAAAAATGTAATACCTAGTGTGACCTTAGTTAATCATGTTTTCGTAATGATGGAAACATGGTTTAGATGTATTTATGAGATCTCGAATCTCTTTTTATTTCTTTTAATTATGTTTTTGGAATTAGAATGTAAATAGGTTTATTTTGTAATTTTGAAAATGTAATTTAAGAAGACTAAAGATGGAGATCGGATGCTCCCTCCCGCTACATGGACCAAGATGAGACAAAGTCAAGCTTCTCGGGTCCATTAGGATGGATTCCAAACTTGTATTTACTGTTCATTTTGGTAGATAGGCCACACTAGGACCGTTGTAATAGTTTACGTATTTTTCCATTCTTTTGCTTTTCATTCACATGTTAAATTATTGCATCATATTTCGCCTAAACCAAACCACCTAAATTGCATGAAAAATGATTCATATAGCTTGAATTTTCATCATGGACATACAGATGTCAATCGTTTATAGGGCCATCACCTTAGTCTAAATCATTCACGAAATGCAACACATTTGTTCACTTAAAATTAATTAAATTAAAGATGATGGGATCTTCCTCTAAAATGAAAATTGAGATTAGTCTTTATAGGGAAAACTACTATGAACCCCTTCTTCGTCGGAAGTCATAATATGACCCCTTCTACGTTGGGTAAGTAGTGAGTGTTGACCTATTTTATCTCAACATTATAGTACGAGTAATATCTCGTGATTATGATGGACTAAAAGATAGAATTTACAGAAATTTATCGACCGAGAATTCTATAGGTAGAATTAACCAAGAGGTTGGCTTATCAATTTATAGAAATTGAGTCTTGGGATCATTTATATAATTCTTTAGGGAGGTCAATTGTATAAATGCATGAGTCATCGCATTAAACAGTTTTTGCATTAAGACTTAATTTTAAAACGATGAAACTTATCATATTCATTTTCTTTTTCCACAGTTTTCGAATTCGTTATATACAGATATAACTGCTAAATAACAATATGGCTGGCCATACTGATGACCCAATGCCAAGTGCCACGCTCGAACGTGAATCCTGGCTTAAGATGTTTATGGACAACATGAATGAGTCCACGCGACTGAAGAATGATGGGTCCAACTTTGCGGACTGGGAGGCGGCATTACGGAATGCTGCCATTGCTGACGGTAAGCTCAAGTACTTGACTGAGCCAATACCGCCAAACCCAGGCCCCAATGCAGGAGCAAATGAATCACTTGCTTATAGTGATTTCGTAATGGAGGCGGGTGCGATAAAGAACGTACTCATCTTTTCAATGGAATCCAATTTGCATAGGCGATTCATAGCCCAGGGTGCAAACAAGATTTTCACCACTCTCTCTAACGAGTTCTCGAAAGCTCCGAGGATCGTTAGCTATGAGTATACCTGTCGCTTATTTGAAGCGAAACTCCAGAAGGGCCAAGCGGTTAGCCCACACATTCTTGCTATGATCGAGAATGTCGAGAAGCTGGAGGCTCTTGGTTGTAAAATCGATGAGAAGATCATTATTGATCGTGTGCTCCATTCACTTCATGATGGTTTTGCCCTTTTCAGGGCAAATTACTATATGAATGATATAAAGAAAAGTCTTCATCAGCTCCACTCACTTCTCGTACAGACCGAGAGTGATCTGAAATTGAGTGGGAGCTTGAAACAGGACGTTCTCATGATTAACAACAAGGGTAAGGGTAAGGGCAAGGCTCAAGCTGACCTAGCTGTAGGGAAGCCAAAGTTCAAAAAGCCAGGAAAGGTCAAGAGTGGGCCTGGTGAGACTAGCGGTACCTCACAAGGCAAGACAAAGAGCGATGAAGGTAACATGGAGTGCCACCACTGCCACAAGTTTGGGCATTGGAGGAGGAACTTCCTCGTGTACCGTGACGACATAAAAGCAGGCCGCGTCTCTCCTGTTGGTATGTCTTCTTCTTTTATTCATATGATTGAGATCAACCATGCAAGTTTCGGAACTTGGGTATTAGATACTGGTTGTGGTTCTCATCTGTGCAATCATTTGCAGGGGGCCTAAGAAAATCACAACTCTCGCAAAGGGGTGTATGACCTGCGTGAGTGGGGAATGGGAAAAAGAGTAGCGGCCCGTTTCAGTGGGAACATATGTAATCAAACTCCCGAGTGGATTGAGTTATTTCTGAATCACTATTACTATTACCCGTTTATCTAAAAACATTTTTTCAGTTTCTTCCGTACTTTGATAAGGACGGCTTTCTTTGGTAATAAAGGATTAAAGCTGTTGTATTTTGCCTTTAAACGAAATGATTTATGGTAAATTAAATAAAGACGGAGTTCCATGAGGGACTATATGTTTTTAGATCAACCACGATATTAAGGCAGGATGAGTTATCAAGAAAGCAAACCAGTTTGGTGAACAAAGATCAAAATTTATCTATGGCATGCCGTTATGGGACACAAAATGAAAAACGGTGAATGTGAAAAAGCTCATTGATATGGGACTATCTCCCCATTTGACTTGAATCTTTTGCCACTGTGTTGTGAATCATGTCTCAAGGCAAAATGACCGAATTTCCTTCAAAGGTGTTGGAATGCGCGCTGCTGACCTATTAGGACTCATACATACTGATGTGTGTGGACCTATGTCAATCAACGCTAGAGATGGCTATAGGTATTTTATCACTTTCACGGACGATGTGAGTAGATATGGTTATGTCTACTTAATGAAGCATAAAAGTGAGTCCTTTGACAAGTTCAAGGAATTCCAGAATAAGGTTGAAAACCAGCTGGATAGAAAGATTAAAGCACTACGTTCAGATCGTGGTGGCGAATATCTTTCGAATGAGTTTGATCAAATACTTAAAGACTGTGGTGTAGTACTACAGTTCACTCCACCTGGAACACCACAATTGAATGGTGTGTCCGAACGGAGGAATCGAACATTGCTTGATATGGTTCGATCCATGATGAGTCACACGGTTGTGCCTGACTCATTATGGGGATATGCTCTATTGTCAGCTGCTCTAATACTTAACCGAAGTCCGTCTAAAGCTGTAGACAAGACTCCATATGAATTATGGAAGGGAACGGTCCCTAACTTGTCCTTTATTCGGGTTTGGGGATGCGAGGCTTATGTCAAATGGAGACCTGACGATAAGCTCGGCCCACGATCGGTCAAGACATACTTTATTGGTTATCCAAAAGGGATGTTTGGTCATTACTTTTACTCGCCTACCGAAAATCGAGTTTTTTTTGCGGCTAGTGCGACGTTCTTAGAGAAAGAGTTTCTCGAGAATAGAACAAGTAATGGAAGCTTCGATCTGTCGGAGATTCAAGAACCAACAACCGAGAAACCAATGGAGGAAACTGTTCCTTCATCATCGGCTGCGGTAAATATTCCTGAGGAACCTAGAAGGTCGGGTAGAGTCTCCATTCCTCCAGATAGATACATTGGTATGGTCGAGTAGAATGGGAGAGATGACGTTTTGCTCCTAGAGAGTAACGAACCCGCTACCTGTAAAGGTGCCATGACCTGTTCCGACTCTAAGCTATGGCTTGAAGCCATGCAATCCGAGATGGACTCTTTGTATGAGAATGACGTATGGGATCTGGTTGACTTACCTGATAAGGTTCGGCCTCTTCAGTGCAAATGGCTTTATAAAATAAAGCATTCTGTAGAAGGACAACCAGATACATACAAGGCACGACTAGTGGCAAAGGGTTTAACTCAAGTGCAAGGATTGCACTATGATGAAATTTTTGCACCCGTAGTTATGCTGCGTTCCATTTGGATAATCTTAGCGATTGCCGCCTTTCATGACTATGAAATTTGGCAAATGGATGTGAAAACCGCCTTCTTAAACGGTTATTTGGAGGAGGAGTTGTACATGGTACAACCCGAAGGTTTCATTGATCCTAAAAATCCTAAGAAGGTATGCAAGCTTAAGCGTTCCATTTATGGACTTAAGCAAGCTTCTCGGAGTTGGAATCATCGTTTCGACCAGGTGATAAAAGAGAATGGATTTACTCGATCGGTCGAGGAACCATGCTTATATATCAAGTCGAGTGGGAGCAAGATTGTCTTCCTAATATTGTATGTTGATGACATACTCTTGATTGGGAATGACATAGCTCTCTTAACTTCGGTAAAAGTTTGGTTAAAGAACCATTTCCAGATGAAAGATCTGGGTGATGCACAAAGAACTTTGGGGATCCGTATCTACAGAGATGACCACGACGGATTTATCCCCTCAGTCAGGGTCTTATTAGATAAGATGTCTGGGACGGCCTTTGAGTGTAAAGATCAGGCGGCACCCAAGACATCGGAAGAGGTCGAGCGCATGAGTCGGGTTCCTTATGCTTCTGCTATAGGATCGATCATGGATGCCATGATATGCACACGTCCAGACGTGGCATATGCATTGAGTATGACAAGTCGATACCAAGGCAATCCAGGTGAAACACACTGGATGGCTGTTAAGAATATCCTTAAGTACCTACGGAGGACTAAGGATTGGGTATTGACTTATGGAGGCGACACTGAGCTATGCGCAATCGGTTACGCAGATGCCAGCTTCCAAACGGATCGAGATGACTCGAAATCTCAGTCTGGATTCGTTTTTACTCTTAATGGCGCTGCGGTCAGCTGGAAAAGCTCCAAACAAACTGTTATAGCAGATTCTACGACTGAGTCCGAGTACTATGCTGCTTCAGAGGCTGCGAAGGAAGCTATATGGATGCGTCAGTTCTTACAAGGACTAACTGTAGTTCCTAGTTCGGATGACCCGATCACCATCTATTGTGATAATAGTGGTGCCATCTTCCAGGCTAAGGAGCCCAAGTCCAGCAACAAGTCTAGGCATGTACAACGGAAGGCTCACATGATCCGAGATTATGTGGAGCAAAGGGAGATAGTGATAGACAAGATTGCTACGGATGACAACGTCGCAGATCCTCTCACTAAACCATTGAGATATGATAAACATGAAGGGCACGTTATTTCCATGGGAATCAAACGTGTTCCTGAGTTGTATTAGTTGTTTTTATGGATTAGACACCTGTATCTTTTCATAAAAACTATCTATAAAATCATCGTTTTGTTTATATTTTGTTTTCATGTGGGTTGTACGGACAACATTGAACACCACAAAGTGAACTGAATTACATTATATTTTGTTTTGGTCTGTAATTGCCTACATGAGCTGATAACTCTGGCAATTATTTTGTGACGTCGATTGATGGTGGGTTCAACGAGCCATAAGTCAAACTGTTGACTGATCGATCACAGATGCGAGTTATAATGATACTGCGCAGGACATTTTGTGACGACGTTATGGAGTCCTAAATGTTTCGGAACATTAGGTGCCAGGTCGTGGATAGGACATCCATAGTGTTCCTAGAGTCGATTCTTTTGACTATCGACTGTCTCTTGAGATAAAGGCAGTTTTTGGGTGACTTTGGTTTCTTTCTCATGGTCGACCGTAACAGGAGGCTAAGTAGATTTTCACTGGGTCATTTCATACTGCGCTTGTGTCTGCAAGATTCGAGTTGAAGAAAATATCCAACCTTTATCAGGATATGATATTTCTCAGGGCCACTCGAGGAGCTGTAACTGAAATGCATGGCCATGCTCGAATACAGATTCGTTTATCAGTTGAGTTACTCTCTAGTCGGGAAAACCACTCTTGATACAGATCACTTGTAAACTACGACCTTTGTAAATACGGACTTTGCAAATTGGTTTACATTGAGTGGGAGAAATTTATATAGGATATGAGAATCGGTTATCGCACATACACTTGTACGGACAAGTGGGAGATTGTTGGAGCCAGTGTCCTCCACAGTTAGTGCAATAACATAAATAAATCTCTGTAGGTTCACAGGGTATACTTCGTATAATAATCAGTTGATTAACGTTTATCAATAACGGTTGGCTTGCTAGATAAGTTTGACGTTATTGTCATACTGATGGCGGTAATCAACTGGTCCCTAAAAGTCACACCTATTGGATGTGTTCGAGAGATATGATTATTTGAGAAAATAATTATATTGATGCCTTATAATATGACTAAAAGGTTAGTCAGTGTTTTTGACTAAACGGTTAGTCAATGTGATGATAAAAAATTATTTAATACAGATTAAATAATGTTGTTTAGCCGAATTAACAGTAATTCGCGATTAAATATAAAAGGTTATATTTAATTGTCATATATATTGCAAGCTAAATTAAATATAAACTGATATGTTGAATTAGTAAAATTGTAAATATACGGATATTTATAATTAATAATATACGGATATTAATTGCAATATATTAATAGCTAAATATGAACCGAAAATAAAGTATTATAATACTCTAAAATTTCGGCCATATGGAGGGTTTTTAGGAAAGAAAATACCTTTCCTAATTACACTAGGATACCTTGTGATAGGGGACTATATAAAGGAATTGGTTTCCCTATTTTATAGAATCTTGATGAACCCTAATCACAAGTTGAGCCTCCACCATCACATAATTCACAAAAAGAGAGAAAATGGTTTCTCAAGAGTTCTAGCAATCTCAAGGCATATCTTGTTCCATCTAGGGTGTTTTGATTAGGAGAATACCTATTTTGGTATTTGTTCTTAGGCCTTTATCGCAAGGACTAAAGGTTATTTCTTAATCCCTTCGTCTTATGCAATTTTGTTTATGACTATTAATCATATAAGTTAAATTTCATTATAATCCTGTCGATTTAAAGGGTTGTATACGGATACAAATCCCACACACACTGCTCTGTTTTCTATGATTTTTGGGTTTTGGCTTGAAGCGCGAGCCGGGGTACCGGCCGCCGGTCCACTGACCGGCCGGC
This sequence comes from Heliosperma pusillum, assembly GCA_022085475.1. Classification (NCBI taxonomy): domain Eukaryota; kingdom Viridiplantae; phylum Streptophyta; class Magnoliopsida; order Caryophyllales; family Caryophyllaceae; genus Heliosperma; species Heliosperma pusillum. Next base: position 8,380 of record JAIUZE010026860.1, on the reverse strand, counting down.
ACTACGGCTGTATATTTTTCATATGATTTCTAAAACTCGTAATTTATAATAGTTCGCATGATTTGTTTATCGTATAATTTTACGTAGTGACTTATAATGTCAATGTTTTGGACTTATGATATTTCTTTCGCTTGTATCACATGTTTTGTGACGGTTTTTGCTATGTCCCAATTTGAGTCGGTTTTTACAAATTATACGGTTTGAGCACTATTTTGTCTTGTGCTTTGTACTCTCATTCCCTTGGCTACCTCCACGTTCGTAAGGCTGGAATGTCGGAACGAGGAGGTATCCTACTGCTTAATTGCATGTGTAGTGGGCATACGACGGCGTTGTTGGGAGTTGAACGCATTGCGTTGATCGACCCGGCCGTCAAATGTTGTGTACTTGCGAGGTGGTGTTATTTTCATGTAGCGTACCGCTTGTTATGTGGCTCGAGCTCTTTTTCGCCTCTTTCGTGAATTTTAGCTACCGAATTTGGGGTACTCGGCGTCATCTGATTGACCGAGTCTTGAATGCGAAACGTTTATCGCATGTCGAACTGCAAAATGCGATTCCGGGATTCTGGCCAGATTTAGACTAGGACCGTATTATTATCGTCGTCCTACCGGAGGAAATTAGTCTACGTATACGAAATGTGATCGTGTATGCGTTCAGGGAAATGTTTATCCCGTGGATGCCTGTTAATCATACTTGCCATGTACACGATGCTAGTGCGTTTCATTTACCGTGAGAGATGTCGTCTTTGTGTCGTCGTTCTTGAATGCGTGATTTCATGACTTATTATTCATGGTCATTGCATGATTGGGCATCGTCTATGTATTGGTATGGTTGAATGGATGATAATATGATGGATTTATTGTGATCATCGCATGACTTGGCATGGTTGTTTGTCGAGTCTCAATCCTATCAAACTTATACCGCTAACGGTGAGATGTAAGCCCTAGTGAGCGTATTCGGTTGCCTAAGCGTGTCTTCCCCGAGTCTTTGTATCACATGATGGATTCGGACTTGTAACTCTTATGCTCTTTTCATTATATATTGAATTGCCTATCTATCCTTATTGTCTTTCATATGTATATCTATATATATGCATGTTTTACTTTTGTATTTCCTTTTATGTACGTTTAATGTGATATGGCTGGGAGAACCCGGAGTTACTCCCCTTTGATTGTGGCGTTCATGTTTTTCATGAATGAACAGGTTGCTTGCATGGATGGCTTTTTGCTTATGCTATTTTGGGTTCGGGTGTGAGCTAGCGAGCGTTGTCCCTGGAAGTTTCACCTCTAGACGATTTTAGCTAGTTTTGCTAAACACTTGTTCTTTGCTAACATTTTTGAGAGACCCCGTCTCTTTGTTGTATTTCGTACTTAGTTTGTAATATTTTGACACTCCTCGTATTATCTATCTTGCATGTATAAAGGTTTTTAAAATACCGTATTTCCGCATATTATTTCACATGCTTGAATGTTTTATATTTCCGCATTCGCGAGGGTTATCACAGTTGGTATCAGAGCTTTATCGCTCCCGACGCACACACGTGAACCCTAACTTAAACTACTTGACCTTAAAATAATAAATGAGAGATTGGGTAGAAGTTAAGGATTTTACTTGGTAGTCTATTTGTTTATGCTAATTGATAGGAGTAACTTAATTTGTTTTTGTTTCTTATGAAGATGGTTAGACCACGATTAGCTGAGAACGTTATGATGGAAGCTCTCACTCAAGTGCTGAAAAATCAGCAAGATGCAACTTTAGCTAATGCCAACCAAGTTCCCCCTAGAAGGGAAGATAACCATCAGGGTGGCTACGCATGGGTAGCTAGACAAATAGCAAGGAGTAAGATCGTACCATTTGGTGGAGAACCGGATCCTACGGAGTTATCCAATTGGTTCCGTGAGATGGAGAAGCAGTTCGATCTATACCAAGTCCGAGAGGAGGACAAGGTGAGGATCGCAAAGCACTTTCTGGTGAGGGAAGCTGATAACTGGTGGGCTATCACAAGTGCCACCGCTGTTCTTGAAGAAGACTTCAACTGGGCTTGCTTTAAAGCTCTTGTGGAGGGTAGATTCTATCCTAAAGAGCTTAAGCAACAAAGGCTTAAAGAGTTCATTGACTTTAAACAAGGCAACTTATCAGCTCAAGAGTTTACTACGGAGTTTAATAAGCTCGCTCATTTTGCGTCGAGGCTTAATCTGAGATGATGAGGACCGAGCATTCTATTATCGTAACAAGTTGAGTGCCGTTCTGCAAAGTAAAGTGAGGAGGAATACCACCTCCTTTGGAGATCTTTATGATGATGCCTTGTGGGCTGAGAATTCAATGAAGGCTATTAGAGATGAAGCTTTGATGAATAATCCCTCTCCATCTTATGCTCCTAGGCCGAATGTTTATGGGAAGAGGCCGTTTATTCAGTCTCCTTCTAATTCTTATGCTAACAAGAGGAGATTCAATCCTCCTTCCAATGCAAATATAAGAAATCCTTCTCCTTTTATTCCTAGGGCTACTTCAAATGTGGCTCATAGGCCTTATGCTCCTCAAGCTCAAGCTCAGGGTCATCAATGTAACCGTTGTAGACAACCACACCATCCCGGTGTGCCTTGTTCCAACCGACCTTATCTTTGCTACTTTTGCCAAAAGGGTGGTCATCGTTACGAGGATTGCCCTGATCGAAAGTTGCCTCCTCCTCCTAAACCTAAGGGTTCCATCTTTGTCATGAGCCGTGCCGATGCCGATGCTCATCACGAGATCATTACAAGTATGTTCTCAATTCTAGAGCAACCGTGTCTTATTCTATTTGATACCGGTGCTTCTATGTCTTTTGTGTCATCGACTTATGCTAATAAATTATCTATCAAGCCTACATCTAGTGAGGATACTCCCATATCCTTACCTTCCGTAGATATTGTCTCTTGTTCTACCCTTTTTCCAAATGTCCCAATATCTATCGCGGGTTCTATCTTTCCCGCAAATCTCCTTAAGTTTCCCCTAGGAGAGTTTGATATAATCTTAGGTATAGATTGGCTAGCTATGTATCATGCTAGATTCGAGTGTCGTGATCAAAAGATTTATTTAAAGAGTCGTTTAGGGGTTAGAATAACCTATAAGGGATCTCATCCCCGTAAAGGTGTGTCTTTAATTTCCGCTATGAAATTGGTAAGTATGGTGAGAAAAGGTCACCAAGCATTCTTGTGTGTTCTGACTTCTTCAAATACCTCTTTGCCAAGTATTGAAGATGTGCCTATTGTTCGAGAATTCGTTGATGTATTCCCCGAAGATTTGCCCGGGATTCCTCCCGAGCGTGATGTTGAATTCTCTATTAATCTTGTTCCTGGTTCTGGACCCATAGCCAAAGCTCCTTATCGTATGGCTTCTACCGAATTGAAAGAATTAAGGAAGCAGTTGGATGATATGATTGAAAAGGGTTTTATTCGACCAAGTGCCTCGCCTTGGGGTGCTCCTGTTCTTTTTGTAAAGAAGAAAGATGGTTCTATGAGGCTTTGTATTGACTATCGTGAATTGAATCGGATTACAATCAAGAATAGGTATCCTTTACCAAGAATTGAAGATTTGTTTGATCAATTAAAGAGTGCTTCTACATTTTCCAAGATTGATTTGAGATCCGGTTATCATCAAATCCCTGTTCGAGATGTTGATATTCTTAAGACCGCTTTTAGTACGAGGTATGGTCATTACGAGTTCAAGGTAATGCCATTTGGATTGACGAATGCTCCCGCTATCTTTATGGATCAAATGAACCGCACATTTAGTGAGTATCTTGATAAGTGTGTGGTGGTATTTATTGATGATATTCTTATTTTCTCCAAGTCCGAAGATGAGCATGCTATTCATTTGAGGATTATTTTGGGTGTTCTACGTCGTCAGAAGTGGTATGCTAAGTTCTCAAAGTGTGAATTTTGGTTACCTAAAGTGTCCTTTCTTGGGCATGTGATTTCTAAAGAGGGTGTAATGGTGGATCCTTCTAAAATTGAGGTCGTTGTTGATTGGAAGAGTCCGACTGATATTAGAGAGATTCGAAGTTTTCTTGGTTTAGCTGGTTATTATCGAAGGTTTGTCAAGGATTTCTCTAAGCTTGCTAGACCGATGACTCAGTTGTGGAAGAAGGAAACCAAGTTCCTATGGAATGAAGCTTGTGAATCTGCGTTTCAAGAGTTAAAGAAGAGGTTAACTACCGCTCCAGTGTTGACTTTGCCTGAAGATGGAGTAGACTTAGATGTCTATTGTGATGCTTCTAAAATGGGTTTGGGTTGTGTTCTTATGCAAAATAGGAAGGTGGTGGCTTATGCTTCGAGGCAGTTGAGAGTTCATGAAGTGAACTATCCTAATCATGATTTGGAATTGGCCGCTGTTGTTCATGCTTTGAAAGTGTGGAGACATTATTTAATTGGAGTTCATTGTCGTATCTTCACCGATCACAAAAGTTTGAAGTACATATTTACTCAAAAAGAGTTGAATATGAGGCAGAGGAGATGGTTGGAATTGGTGAATGATTATGATTTTGAGTTATTGTATCATGAAGGGAAAGCAAATGTTGTTGCCGATGCTCTTAGTAGGAAAGCTTCTCATGCATTGAATGCTATGCATGTATTACCCGATGATCTTTGTGCCGAATTTCGAAAGTTGAGTTTGGAATTCTTGGAGCGTGGATTTGTTTATGTTGGTGCTATGACTGCCGAGCCTGATTTTCTACGTGAAATCCGCGAAAGCCAAGTTGATGATCTTACCTACAAGTCTATTCAAGCCAAACTTCTTGAAGGTAAAAGGTAAAGATTTCAAGTTTGATAATGAAGGTGTTCTTCGTTTCCATGGTCGTTTATTTGTTCCTAATGCTCTTGATTTGAGGAAGCGAGTTCTTGATGAAGCGAGTTCTTGATCCCTTATTCTATTCACTCCGTAGGTGATAAGATGTACAAGGATTTGAAACTACAATTTTGGTGGCCGAACTTGAAGGGTGATGTTGTTTCTTATGTTGGAAGATGTCTTACTTGCCAACAAGTGAAGATTGAACACAAGAGGCCCGGTGGATTGCTTCAACCTTTGGATATTCTGCTATGGAAGTGGGAATCTATTTCTATGGATTTTGTTATGGCTTTGCCGAGGACCGTTGGAGGTAAAGATGCCGTTTGGGTTGTTGTTGATCGTTTGACCAAGTGTGCTAGGTTTATTCCGATCAAGGAAACTTGGAGTTTAGACCGTTTGGCGAAAGCTTATGTTGATGAAATTGTTAGATACCATGGTGTTCCTATGGAGATTATATCAGACCGAGATCCGAGATTGTGTTCGAGATTTTGGAACGCTTTACAAGGAGCCATGGGTAGTAAGTTGGGTTGATGAGTAATGCATTTCATGCCGCTACGAATGGTCAGACTGAGAGGACTATTCAGACTTTAGAAGACTTGCTTAGAGCTTGTGCTCTTGACTTCCAGTCTAGTTGGGAAAAGAGTCTACCGTTGGTGGAGTTTTCTTACAACAACAGTTATCATGCATCTATCAAGATGGCTCCATATGAAGCTCTTTATGGAAGGAAATGTCGGAGTCCTATTTGTTGGAATCAATTGAGTGACAATCGTGATTTAGGCCCCGATGTTCTTGTTGAGACCATTGATAATGTGAAGGTCATTCGTGATAGAATGAAAGCCGCTCAAGACCGGCAAAAGTCTTATGCCGATATCCGAAGTAGGCCTTTAGAATTTGAGGTTGGAGATAAAGTGTTCTTGTAACAACCCGAAAAGTACCCAATTTTTCTAGTAAAAATATTTACTAACACTTTTCAGCAGACTTAAGTTTTTAAAATAGAATTTATTGTTTCGAGTCGTATTTTGAAATTCCGCGTTCGTATTTGGAATTTCTGATAGATTTCATGAAAAGACCGTTTTTAGTCATCTTTGACTTTTCTTGACTTTTAAGTCGTCTTTGACTTTTTCTTGACTTTTTAAAGTCGTCATTGACTTTTCTTGACTTTAAGTCGTCATAAACTTTTCTTGACTTTTTAGTCATCTTTGACTTTTCTTGACTTTTAAGTCGACTTTGACTTTCGTTGACTTTCCCGACTCGCCTTATAAGTTTGAAGACCGAAATTTTATTTAAAAAAATAAGATTTTTGATTTATTTTTATTTAGATTTATTAGAATTTATGATAATTTAATAAAATTATTTTGAATTTATTCGGAATTTATAATAAGGTTTTACGATTTAAACCCGGGAATCATTTAACTATTCCCGACTCATCGTAAATCCCGAAACAAACCCGAAACTCGACTTTGGCATGAGTCACACGCCCATGTCATCGTTTTCCCCTCACTTGAGATATTTTAATTGTTTCGATTAAACTAATACAAATATCTTAGATATTTGTTACTTTATCGATCCGTCAACGGAAATTACGCAAATCGATTACAAAACAGACCCGATTCATCTCAAACCACACGGCTCCTTTCTCCTCTCTTAGGCTTGATATTTTCATTATTTTTGATTACAATATCATAATATCTAGATATTTAGTTTAATTAACTTAATATCGAATTATATTTAATCGATTACCGTAATATAATTATTAAACGCGAGTCAATTCCGTAACAACAATTTCAAAACCCGACTCATTATTTTGTCTATAAACACACGGCTCACCCAACCCTCTTTACTCACTAACAACTGTTCATTTTACAACAAATCAAATTAAGATCAAATTAATCGTTCTTCAACGTTCTTCATTCGTTCTTGAGCGTTCTTCATCCGTTCTTCGTCGTTCTTGAGCAAAATCATCCTAAAACCTTCATTTCTTAATTAAATCCGTCCTAACTTATATTTCTAGAATCTCCTCTTCGCTCTCCATCTTCAAGTACGGTTTATTTTCAATTCCGACAAAATCGTTTTCAACACTTTAATTATGGAAAATCAAGTTTTAATTCTAACAATATTATTCTTGTCATTTCTTATAGGGAAAGATTTTGAAGACGAGTTTGGTGACTCGTATATATTAGAAGAAGATTAGTAGACGGGTTTCTTATTTCTTTAGTTCTTATTTTGGGTGCTACTTGATTTTGTGCTAGCTAAGGTAACGATTCCGAGTTACTCGACGAATTAATGTTACATAGCTTTTGTTTCTTTTGTTTTTGGTTCATACTTTTAGTTTTTGTTCATGTTGTTGTTATTTATGGATTTTTGGTAGTATCATGATAAGTAGTTGTTTTTATCATGTTGTATGAATTTATAACAAGTTTAGTGTTCTTGACATATTTTTATGATTTGTCATAATCATGATTTTTGTATGATTGATGGTTAAATTGGTTGTTAAGAATGGATGTTGTTAATTAAAAACATGTTAGAATTTATTTGGAATTGGGGTTGTTGTTTTGGTGGTGGCCGGAATGGGTGGCTGGAAAAACCGGACCCAAACCAGCCGGTTCAGGCCGGTTCAGGCCCGGTCCAGACCGGTCTGGGTTGGTCCATGGTGGGTCCGGGTTTTGGTCTTTGGGTTGTGTCGATGTTTGATTGTTATGTTGTTGTTTTGACGGGTTTTAATTATGTTAAGCATGCGGGAAATTTTAAGAAACGTTGTAGTTAAAAGTTGGAAATCTGCCAAAACAGCCAAACAGGGCCGTGGGCCCATTCAGGCACATGTGGGTTCGGCCCAAAAGTCACAGCCCGTGGGTCCCACTTTGGGACTTGTGACGGTTTTTGAGTTATCGTCATTTTTATCGTGTTTTGTAATATTTAGCAAGTGGGAAATATTAATAAGTAAAATATTTAATTAAAAAGGGTTTTCATAAAATTATTATTTCTCACATGTTAGAAATTATAATACGAGATTATAGTTAAATTGATATACTTTAAGTCAAGCGGGTTTTCGTAAGATTTAATATTTCACATGTTAGAAGTTTTAATAAAATAACATGTAATGAATATGTTGATTTTATGTCTAAGTCTAATGTGTAAAGACTCTGTTTCTAGCCGGTTTGACCCAACGGGTTTGGTCAAACTAAGATCTAGTCAGCCCCGTTTTGACTGATGACCCGTCGCGGGACTCGGGTCGGGGATTTGTCTTCAAGTAAGGTTGTATTTAATTAATGAATTAGCCTTAGTAGAGAAGAGGCGATATGACATTTGATTATTATTTATATGCAATTAGTCACATGATAGGAAGTTCTTTCTGTGACTGTTTGATTGTATGATATATGTCGTGTTGACTAAGTACCCATAGAGAATTATGAGTATATGGCGTCTTGACCCTTCTAGTTCTAAATGAGTATCTTGGACCATGACATAGATAGGCAAGTACTGTCTTTAACGAGTATATGTTCACCTGATGATAGCTTTTGTGTCTCGGCTTGGTGGGTTTATATCCAAGTCAGGGCATGGCTGC
>JAIUZE010026859.1:0-12974 GCA_022085475.1 Heliosperma pusillum | reverse complement strand
CGAAAATTTTTGGTGCATGTATACCTACTGACATCAAAATGTTTGTGGTCAAATTTCGTGATTTTAGGGATTAATTTTCTATTTATTTTGATTTTTGGCGTTTAAACCGAGTTAACATGCATTTTATGAGTTAAAAGTTAACTAAAATTAGTTTCATGTTGATTCTGGCCATGAAATTTTAATATGATCTCACATGCATTTCTTAAATATTGTATGTAAAATTTCGTGAATTTTACTTATGTATTGCATGTTCATTGATTTTTATACGATAAAAGTCGATAATATGAGATTATAATGTTCATAAAATTGAAACGTCCATTTCTGGTCTTGCAAATTTTTTGTACATTTAACATTCTGATGTTGATACTCTTGGTGAAATGTCATAATTTGTTTCACTGTGTTACTATATATAATGTTTTTATTTGATAAAACCATTAAATACAAAGCTATTTGTTCATAAAATTAATTTAAATTTTTTGGGCAAATGTTTTTTATTTTTATAGTTCCTGGAAATTTTCCAGAATGTAAAAAATTTTTGGTTTCAAATTTTATGATGTTTATATTTTATTTTGGTTTTATTTCATAATTGTTATGATTAAACCGTAATATTTAGCAAATAAAATAAAATCAATCTAATTAATGACCAACAAAATTAGTAGTGACTAATTTTGAGTTCTAAATCATTTTAGTTAATTAGTTTGAATTTAAATGCGATTTAAATGTTGATAGTGATTTTTAATGGTTAAAAATCAATAAATCCCGGAAAAATCGAGCTACAATGAGCATGAATTGAATCTAGGACGATTTTGGCATGAATTTTGAAGCAATTTATTTAATTTATGGTTGAATGAATGAATGTCATTTATTTAATAATTTATGCAAATTTTGTACCTAGTATGGCCTAGTTGTTTTTATCGTTATTACCCGTAATGTAAGGGAATAACGGTATGGTTGTAATTTTATTGCGATCTCGTATCGCCGGTTTGTATAATTTAATAATTTTATTGTATAGAATAAATGTATAATAGGAATTTGTATATTTGTACATTTGTAATTATTTTTATGAAGACCGGTGACTCCCTCAAGACGGTGCCATTTTGGAATGTGTTCCAAGTGAAGAGGCAAGGGACCAAGGAGTTGGTTTCCGAATTTGTAACTATCTAGTTAATTTTGATTAGCTAGATGGCCATACTAGGATTTTATTGTTGCTTGATTGCTTGCTGTATTTCCGCTCATGCCAAATCGTCACACATGCAGTTTATTTACCGTTATTGTCAATTCAACGTTATTCACAATTCACCGACTTAGTTCACTTATAGGGAATTAATAACTAAATTGACAAGATCTCTCACATGTTTAAAAAAATTGAGATTAGCCTTACCAATTAATAACACCTATGAATCCGGTGTTCATTAGGGCTACCACGCTCGTGGGTCCCTTTTTACCTCGGGTAAGTAGGGTGATACGATCACAAGCTAAAATTGGATTGGACTCAACGAGATAAGCGTTATCTTGGGACTAGGAGATGGATTTAGTTGAAATCCGTCAACCAAGAATTCTAAGGGTAGAATTAGTCAAGTAACGACTTACCATTTCTAGATAAAAGGTAGCATGCGATGACTATTTTTTATTTAAAGATGGGTCTTGGAATCATTTATATAATTTAGTGAGAGGTCATTATATGAATGCTTAACTTGTTAAAATGTTTTTCAAGTAAAATTAACAATGAATGTTTATATATTTCTTTTTGTTGTAGTTACCATATTCGCATAATGTCAACATCATCAATCGTTGCATCCTTGGGTAAAGACTCATGGTTGAGGTCCGTCATGGACAAGTGTGTCCTTAAGGATGACGGAAGTAACTTCGTTGAATGGGAGTCAACGATCAAGAGCGCCGCGTTATCCGATAACGTGCTTTGCTACTTGGTTGAAGAGCCCCCCACCGAACCCGCGCCTAGATCGTCCGCGGTGGTTCGGACCGAATATGACCTTTATTTAAAGGTTGCTAATGACGTCAAGAATGTCTTGATTTGGTCAATCTCACCCAAACTCAAACTCCAATTGATCTCTCTCAATGCATATGCGATATTCACGAGGATCACTTCGATGTGTTCGCAAGCCCCTCAAATTCTCCAATATGAGGCAATTACGAAATTCTTTGACACTAAGCTTCAAAGGGGCCAAAAGGTTGGCCCACACGTGCTCAAAATGGTTGAGCACGCGGACACCTTAGAGCATCTAGGGTGCAAAATTCCAAAGAATTTGGTGGTGGGTAAAATCCTTCATTCACTCTCACCTAAGTTCACCCAATTTAGGGTGAACTATAACATGAATGGCATGGACAAGAGTTTCCATGAACTCCATGCACTCCTCACCCAAGCTGAGAGAGACATGGAGGCTACTGGGAGTGAACCCAAGGATGTTCTTTCCATGAAAATGAAGAACATGAACCTTGGGGTGAGGAAGGACAAGGGAAAGGGTAAGAGTAGAAATCCGGCAAGGGAAAAGCCAAGGTCTTTTATAAGGCCAAGCCCAAAGTCAACAAACACGCGGAGGCGGATTGCTATTATTGTAATGGCAAAGGGCATTGGAAACGCAATTGCCCCAAGTACTTGAAAGATAAGAAAGACGGTTGTGTGACAACGTCAGGTAAAATTCTTTCATCACTCTATATGATAGATATTAACTTTGCTAGTCCCTCTTCTTGGGTATTTGATACCGGTTGTGGTTCTCACCTTTGTAATCATGTACAGGGGCTGAGGGACGTGCAAGCACTAGCCAAGGGTGACGTGGACCTACGCATGGGAAATGGAGCTAAGGTAGCCGCATTTTCCGTGGGCACCTACGTTCTTCTTTTGCCTAATGGTTTAGAGTTGTATTTAAATAATTGCTATTATGTTCCAACTCTTACCAAGAACATTATCTCCATTTCCGTGTTAGACATGGAAGGATTTTCTTTTTGCATTAAGAACAATGGTTGTACTTTTGCTTTTAATGAAATGGTTTTTTGCGAGGCCATTTCTATTGGAGGTATTTATGTTCTAGATTTTGCAAAAGAGGTCTATCATGTAGAAAACAAGAAGCTCAAAACAGGTGAACCTAATCAATCATACCTTTGGCATTGTCGTTTAGGGCACATAAACGAACGACGCATAAAGAGACTTGTTTAATCTAAAGTACTCAAACCATTCGATTACGAATCTTATGGCGTATGCGAATCTTGTCTTCTAGGCAAGATGACTCGTGCTCCTTTTACTGGAAAAGGAACACGAGCAAGTGAAGTATTAGGACTTATACACACGGATGTATGCGGTCCAATGACTATCCGAGCTAGAGGTGGTTCTCACTACTTCATTACTTTTACCGACGACTTGAGTAGATATGGATATGTCTACTTGATGAGGCATAAAAGTGATGCTTTTGAAAAATTCAAGGAATTTCAAAATGAAGTAGAAAACCAATTGAATAAAAAGATTAAAACCCTACGATCCGATCGTGGTGGTGAATACTTGAACCATGAATTTGATTCACACCTGAAAGATTGTGGTATAGTATCACAATGGACTCCTCTTGGAACACCTCAATTAAATGGTGTATCCGAAAGGCGAAATCGAACTTTATTAGATATGGTTCGATCTATGATAAGTCTAACAAAGCTTCCTGATTATTTTTGGGGTTTTGCTATCTTATCTGCAATATTTTCACTAAATCGAAGCCCGACTAAAGCGGCAAACAAGACTCCAGATGAGATATGGACAAGAAAAGTCCCTTATTTGTCGTTTATGAGAATTTGGGCATGCGAGGCTTTTGTTAAGAATAAGTCTGACGATAAACTCGCACCCAAATCTGACAAATGTCTTTTTGTAGGATATCCAAAGGAATCACGTGCTTATTACTTCTACAATAAACACGAGGACAAAGTGTTTGTGTCTCGTGATGCAGTCTTTTTAGAAAATGATTTAATTTCTAAAAGACAGAGTGGGAGAAAATTTGAACTTGATGAAGTCCAAGAGCCACAAACCGAAAAGGATGTAGAGGAAAACGTTCCCTCTTCGTCTGGTACGGTCATTATTCCTTCGGAACCTAGGAGGTCAAGTAGAATTAGTCATCCACCTGATAGATACCTTGGTATTATAGAGGAAGGTGATGACTATAATGTGTTAATTTTTGAAAGTAACGAACCTACTACCTACAAAGCAGCCATTTCTAGCCCCGACTCAAAGCTATGGCTAGGAGCCATGCAATCCGAAATGGATTCTATGTACGACAATCAAGTATGGGACTTGGTTGATTTACCTAAGGAGGTACGACCTCTTCAGTGTAAGTGGATCTATAAGATCAAAAGTGGCATAGACAAACATAATGATGTTTATAAAGCTAGATTGGTGGCAAAAGGTTTCACCCAAGTTCATGGTCGTCATTGTGTGCTTGCGAAGGTGGGTTATTTGCATGTAGCCGAACCGCTTTTTTTTATGAGGCTTGTTGCTTCGTTTCCGCCTCTTTCGTGAATTGACTACCGAATTTGGGGTACTCGACGTCTATGATTGACCGAGTCTTGGATGCGAAATGTCATCGCATGTCGAATCGGAAAATGTGATTCCGAGAATCTGGCCAGGTTTAGATTAGGAGCCGTTTTATTATCGTTCCTACCAGGAGGAAATTAGTCTACATATACGAAATGTGATCGTGAATGCGTTCAGGGAAATGTGATCTCGTGGATGCCTTTTAATCATACTTGCCATGTACACGGTGCTAGTGCGTTTTATTTACCGTGAGAGATGTCGACTTTGTGTCGTTGTCTTTGAAAGCGTGATTTCATGATTTTATTCATGGTCATTGCATGACTTGGCATCGTCAATTGATTGGTATGTTTGAATGGATGATAATATGATGGATTTATTGTGATCATCACATGACTTGGCATGGTTTGTTTGTCGAGTCTCAATCTTATCAAACTTATACCGCTAACGGTGAGATGTAAGCCCTAGTGAGCGTATTCGGTTGCCTAAGAGTGTCTTCCCCGAGTCTTTGTATAACATGATGGATTCGGACTTGTATTCCATATGCTCTTATTATGATATATCGAATTGCCTATCTATCCTTATCGTATCTCACATGTATATCTTTATGTATGCATGCTCTACTTTTGTATTTCCTTCTATGTACGTTTAATGTGATATGGCTGGGAGAACCCGGAGTTACTCCCCACTGATTGTGGCGTTCATGTTTTTCATGGATGAACAGGTTGCTTGCATGGATGGCTTTTTGCTTATGCTATTTTGGGTTCGGGTGTGAGCTAGCGGGCGTTGTCCCTGGAAGATTCACCTCTAGTCGTTAATTAGCTAGTTTGCTAAACACTTTTACTTGTTAACATTTTGTAGTATATTCCGTACTTTAGTTTGTAATATTTGACACTCCTCGTATTCTTTCCTTGCATGTATAAAAGTTTTAAAAACTTCTTATTTCTGCTATATAATTCACATGCATGTATGTTTTATCTTTCCGCATTCGCGAGGGTTGTCACAGTAAATCTTTGGGATAATGAGTAATTGTAATTGGTGTGAATTAGAAGAACTATAAATATCGAATTGGTAAAGCAAAGGAAAAATTGAAGCAATAAAATAGTGTAAAAGGAATGATATTTAAGAATTCATGATGAATTGTATTGGGAATTATGAGATAAAAAGAGACAAGTGGAAGAAGAATATTTGGAGAATCATATTTTGAGGTAAGTGTTGGAAATGCAAAGGACATATTTTTGTAAGGAAGAGTTAAGAAAAGGTGATAACATTTTCAAATGGGTTGATAAATGATTTTGTGAAAAAATAATATGATATATGTATATTTGCAGATAATATTTTGTGGGAAATTGTCGGTTATTAGTCGAAGAGAATGTTGTGGAAAGTTAGGTGGGGGCATTCTGACTTTTGGAAGCACTCTAGGTAGTGGCTTATGTGAGATGTATGAGCATTTGGTGGTGTATTGTTAGAATATCGCTATAGTCTGAAGTGTTGGGTTGATGTAATAGAGAGGCAAGAGATTTAAATGAAAAATTATGAATGAATATGCAGTTAAAGTTGTTATTCGTTAGTGGAATCTTTTATGAGGATGTAGGACTAAAGAGAGAATGGAAGCTATTAAGTCTCAATAGAAAATGTGAGAGCATATTGTGGTTATATTTGGTAGCTATCTGAGGTATTAGCCTTATAACCTTGTGAGTCGTTTTGCGGGGAGAGAGGGATTGATGAAGGAGGACTCGTTATGGTTGAGTTGAGGAAGTTATGCAAAGGTTGTAGCATTATTTGGCAGATGTCATAGTTGAGAGTGGAGGTAGTTTCAAGTGTAATAGTTTTTTGGTTTGTTTTCATGTTGGTAAGGGAATGTGAAGTGTTGAGGTGGTAGTTTCTAATTAGTTGTGTTGCCATGTTAACCTTTTCTGGTATTGAGTGGCAAGAATGTGGATTTGTAAGTAAAGGGAGAGTAATGTGTCGTAGTTCCGTGGCTTTGAGGGTGACGTTTGCGATATATTGGAATCTAGCTTTCTTGTTGGGATTGCCTATGTGTTATTATGAGCTTGTTTCTCATATGTTGGATTAGTAGGCTAAGGTGTGATTGTTCTCGTGTAGCGCTTGGAGACAAGGGTATATGGAAGTATTGGTAGTATGTGTGTGTCGAATTAGGTTATGTTATCATGATTTGAATT
Organism: Heliosperma pusillum; assembly: GCA_022085475.1. Lineage (NCBI taxonomy): Eukaryota > Viridiplantae > Streptophyta > Magnoliopsida > Caryophyllales > Caryophyllaceae > Heliosperma > Heliosperma pusillum. The sequence goes on along the minus strand of JAIUZE010026859.1, from coordinate 6,269 downwards.
GCCTTATGTGGTGAAATGGTGTCCTTCGTTTGGTGGTCTGTTATGCCGGTAATGTGATCATGCGAGTCTCTTTGAGTTAGTTAGGATATCGAGTTTTGAGAGCTTGCAGTAATTATTGTGTTGAGCTTATGCATAGAGGTCGTATTTTATTGTTATCGTTTCGTTACCTGGTGTCTTGTCGGTTTAAGAGTATAGTCTAACCGGTGGAGATTTAACCGTTGTTATTGTAGAGTTCCTTGTCCTTTTGAATTTGGTTGTGAGGCTTGATTGTGGAGTATTTTCGTACGTGTATTTGGATGTTTTGACTTGATGGGTGTGAAGAGGTCGCGTAGTTTGATTGTGATGTTCTTGAGGTTGAAAATGGTTTTATGTCGTTTAAAGGATTATATAAGGATATAAGTGTTGGAGTGTATCATGTTTGGGATGGATGGATTGTTGTCAGTGAGGATAAAACTCAGGGCTTTGGGTGGACAAAGATCTTAAGTCGAGCGTTATGTCATAGGGATAGGGCGAGAATTCGAAAGATGATATGGTATGGTAGTGATGAATGATTTAGTCAATGTTTTGCATTCTAACTTTTGGGTGGATTCCATGTGAATTGAGGAATGGATGGTGTTTGGATTTTGGTGTATTTGTCAGTGTGAATATTAAAGTATTAAGCAATTTTGGTAAGGCGGGATGATGTAGATAAATGGAAGAGGTAAGAGTTTAATGATAAATTGGGTTATAAGGCGTAGCAGCGTTTTGGAAAGAGTAGGTCGTCTCATAACATGGTGATTTTGTGGAATGTTTAGGGAGCATGGGGATTGGTTGATAAAGTAAGGAAATTGGTGATTAACATGCAGTTGAGGTATTATTATCGACATAAATGTGGAGTCGTGGTCTTAGTTAAATTGTGATGATCCGTTTTGGGATATGTGAAAGAATAGCACTATTTTGTATGGTGTGAAGCATGGAGGATATTAATAGTGTTAATGTTGAGTTTGAGGCGAAATGGATGTGTGATGTGGGCGTTGTGGTATCATTAAGGGAAAAGTGTTGGTAAGTGTCAGTTCGAATGTCTTGTGGAGAAAGTTTTTGTGGTAAGGGCTAATTTATGTATTAATTGAGTTTTGGATTAGGTTGTTGTATTGGATTGTGATAGTTTTGAGGGTACCTTTGGTATATGATGATGTTAGTTTTAGCTGGAATGCTTGTTTTCTTTTGTTGTATTAAGGGTGTGAACTTCGGGGACGAAGTTCATTTTTAAGGAGAGAAGAATGTATATGTGATTGGTAGAGTCCTTGTGTTTGGGATGTTAGGAGTTTGATTAGAGGTCATAGAGTTGGCCTTGTTGTGTACGAAATGTGTCTTGTGCTGTGTGTAGTTAGAGATAGTGCATTTTGGCTAGTTTATATCGTATTTATGTTGGTGGTTACAAATGGGTAGTATGCATGTGTCATAGATGATGGTGTTATGTCTTGGAGGGGATTAGCATATGTGTTGTTGTGTGATATATGTTATGTGTTGTTGTATCGTATGTTGGTAGTCGGTAGGGGTGTTTTTGTGGTAGGAGTATGAGTTCTGAACTTCGAGGACGAAGTTCGTTCTTAAGGAGGCAAGACTGTAATACTCCGTATTATGTATGATGGCACTCGGCCGAGTAAGGCTTACTCGACCGAGTGGATAGTGTACTCGGCCGAGTAGAGTCTACTCGACCGAGTAGGTTGCTCTGTCGTCTAAATTAGCATTCTTTTCTTGTGTACTCGGCCGAGTGAGTTAGGCACTCGACCGAGTAAGTTGTACTCGACCGAGTACATGTTGTACTCGATCGAGTACGACGAGTTTTGAGGGTTTTTCGGACGGTTGATTAAGGATTAATAAGAGGGATTAGGTTTCATAATTGTCATTCGTTGACAGCAAAACCCTATTTTCTCTCTCAAAAACTCTCTATAACTCCTCAAGAACATCCTTAATCTTTCCGTGACGGATCCGATCTATCGTTACTTTGTTGATTGCGTTGGTATGTATCTTTACTTTGTGATTTGTATGTATTGTTATAAACCCAAATTAATTTTGGGGAAAGGGAAACAAGGGTTAGTGTTAATTATGTTAATTGCATGTTTAAGGGAAAGAATTAATAAAAGAGGACTATTGATAGATTGATTGTGATTTGCTGCGGATTTGCGAAAAGGTAGGGTTTCCTACTCAGTATTTTCATAACTAATTGATGGCATGAGATTGTTGATTGTTATTTGTGATTATTGATATGTGATTGATGATGATGGTCACTGTTGTGACAATGATGGAGATTGGGGTTGTTGTCGATACTCACTATGGTTTGGTGATCCCGTTGGGAGACGGGTCACACCACGTGGGGGATGTGCACATTAATGTTCCGGGTTTTCTTTCTGTGGCGAGATGGAAGTTCGATGCCTATGGCTATGGTCCAGGGTCAATAGGTGGTTTTGAAGAGCAGGAATGGTAACCTGAGGCAAACCATGCGGTGGCCCTCTGGTTTCTCTTTTCCTTGTGCTTATCTTGTAAGTTGGTCGGTATATGCGAATACTGGCCCCTTTGCTGTTTAATAAAATTGATGTGATCTATTGGGGGATGGTGAGCAGGTGATTGCACGTAATCGATAGAGCTTTGTTGAGATCGAGGATGGGATCACTGCGTCGTGTCGTGGCTTCCGTCGAGTAATTAGAGTCGTATACATTGCTTAATTTCTACTACTTTAATATTTTTAACTTTGGATTATTGGTTAGACGATATGCCGTATGTTTTGAGGACATGTAATTAAGTTAAACTATTTATTAAATAAAGTATTGTTTCTTTATGGCTTATTTTGATATGTACTACCCTGGGCAACCGAAATGGTAGCAGTTCCATGTGCTAGAGAGGTCTTGTAAGGCTCTTTAGAATATGGGGGTGTTACATTGTTGATGTTATAATTGGGGAGAATAGTCATAGATAGTGATAATTAGTCTTATTTCACATGAATGTGTAGTTAGTAGTAATTGTTATTATTATGATATTGTAGGTGGCGACTTTGTGGAGGAGGACTTCTAGCCTTACTTCTTGTAATTGCTTGTTGAGTTGATTTGGTTCGAGGTAGGTTAATCTATTCGGTTTATATGAGTGATTGATTGATTTCGATTATGATATGATTGTGGCAAGTTGATTGGAGTTTGGGTGATTAATTGTGTTTGTGATGTATTTGGTGTAGGGGAGTGGATATTTATATGGAGCGGTTACGGGAAACCGGCTCCATAGACTTTGTGGGTCGCTCCTCATGGTTCCCGCCATGGAGGAGATAGTGTTGGAGCCAGTGTCCTCCACAGTTAGTGCAATAACCTAAATAAATCTCTGTAGGTTCACAGGGTATACTTTGTATAATAATCAGTTGATTAACGTTTATCAATAACGGTTGGCTTGCTAGATAAGTTTGACGTTATTGTCATACAGATGGCGGTGATCAACTGGTCCCTAAAAGTCACACCTAAAGGATGGGTTTGAGAGATGTGATTATTTGAGAAAATAATCATATTGATGCCCTATTATATGACTAAAAGGTTAGTCAGTGTATTTGACTAAAAGGTTAGTCAATGTGATGATGAGACGATTATTTAATAACGATTAAATAATATTAGCTGAGACGAATTAACTATAATTTGTAAATTGAATATAAAATGTTATATTTAATTGTTGTATATAATGTAAGCTAATTAAACATAAACCGTTATAATTAATTGGCCAGTTATAAATATACGGATATTTATAACTAATGATGTATTATAGTGATGTCGGTCCATGACAAACGACGATTATAATATATTACATTATATTGGAAGCTAAGATAACCGAAACAAAAGTGTCCAGATACACTCTGTTTTTCGGTCAATGGGTAATTATTTTGAGGAGACAAAAGCTCCTCATATAAACCCTAATGAGCCGTGAGACAAGTGAGTAAGGAAGAAAAATTCTAACCTAATTCATTTTCTCACTTCTGCCTCTCTATCATTCACACAAGACAAAAAGTTAACAGTAACTTTTCACAAAACACAAAACCTCCTTCTCATCAGTGAGATCGTGTAAGAGGTTCTCTTTCTAGCAAAGGAGAAGGGTATTTCTCGGAGCATCTTGGGTGCAACGATTAGGAGGATATCTACCTTGATATCTCTGTTCTTTACGCCTATTGCTAGGATCGGAGGTTGATTTCGAAATCTCTATTCTTTTCTTGTTTTCGTTTATGACTCGCATAATCAAGTTATTGCTTTTTCGTTATAATCCTATAATAATTGTATTGTGAGAACACCGATTTCCCACAAGTGGTATCAGAGCATAGGCCACGAAATTGTTTTAATTTGATTTCATAAAACGAAACTGTTTTTTCCGCTGTGTGTTTGTCTCGATCGAGGACTTGAGTGTCTCGATCGAGAAGTTTTTGGGAGTTTTTGTCTCGATCGAGTTCTTGTGTGTCTCGATCGAGAAGTTTTGTTTTCTCAAATTTTTAGGTCGATCGAGTAGCTTGTTCGCTCGATCGAGAACTTGAGTGTCTCGATCGAGTGATGTTTATACACGATTGAGGTCCCTGTTTGTCGACTAGGAAGAATTAGTCGATCGAGTAAACTGTATAATCGATCGACACGTTTTCTTTTCGATCGAGAGACTTAATGGTTTAATTTCTTCTCGATCGAGCACCTTACAGAATCGTATTTTCTTTCGTATTCGTTTTCATTTAGATTTATTTTGTTATTTTTAATCTGTTAAAATAACATACAATAGATATGTAGATGTTTTTGCCTATTTTGTCGATAAAGACCATTTTGCCGAAAAACATTTCTGCCAAAAAAAAAAAAATTTACTGCTTTTTTTTTTCGCTGAATACAAAGTTTTTTTTTTGGACCTTTAATTGTACATCATTTGAATTGTGTATAATTAATGTGAATCGGTTCACATGTGCTAAATATCTTACATTTTAAAGCAGTTTGAAATGTTTGGGATAGTTCATTTTATCAGTAAAATGAATCGAGATTGTAATTAATGTGGGTAATTACAGAATCACCACATAATTATAATCTATGTTAAAAGGGTAATAAATGTATTATGTCTTGCATGTTTTATTTTAGTTGGTGCTTTTATAATATCTTTTGGATTGTTTTGAATGAATCTTTAACGTATTTTTACAATCAGTTGTAACTTAGTGTGGCCTTAGTAGATTGTGTTACCGTAATGATGGTAACATAGTCTTGGATGTATTTTGAGATCTCGAATCTCCATTATTTTAGTTTTGGGTTTTGAAATTAGTATGTAATAAATAGGATCACAATGTAATTTTATTTGTTGTAATTTCAAAGAAGACTAAAGATGGAGATTGGAGCTCACTCCCGCTACATGGACCAAGAAGGGTGATCAAGTCAAGCTTCGAGGGTCCAATCAGTTGGATTCCAAGTTGTATTTCATTCTTTTTGGTAGGATAGGCCACACTAGGACATGTTTTTCCTTTTACGTTTTTCATTCTTGTTTACTTTCCATCACATGATAGATAATTGCATCATATTTCGCCTATACCAAACCACCTAAAAATGCATGAAAATGATTCATACAGTTTGAATATTTTAATCATGGACATACAAATGTCACTCGCTTTTAGGGCCATCACCTTAGTTAAATCATTCTCGAGTTGCTAGACATTCGTTCACTTAAAATGAATTAAAGTTAAGATGATGGGACATTCCCCTATAAATAAAATTGAGACTAGTCTTTATAGGGAAAACTACTATGAACCCCTTCTTCGTCGGAAGTCATAATATGACGCCTTGTACGTTGGGTAAGTAGTGAGTGTTGACCTATTTTATCTCAACATTATAGTACGAGTAATATCTCGTGCTTATGATGGACTAAAAGATAGAATTTACAGAAATTTATCGACCAGGAATTCTAAAAGTAGAATTAGCCAAGAGGTTGGCTTATCAATTTACAGAAATTGAGTCTTGGGATCATTTATATAATTCTTGAGGGAGGTCAATTGTATAAATGCACGAGTCATCACATTAAACAGTTTTTTCATTAGACTCAAAATTTAAACGATGAATACTTATCATATTTATTTTCTTTTTCACAGTTTTTGAATTCGTTATATACAGATATAACTGCTAAATAACAAAATGGCTGGCCATACTGATGACCCAATGCCAAGTGCCACGCTCGGACGTGAGTCATGGCTTAAGATGTTCATGGACACTATGAATCAGTCAACACGACTGAAGAATAACGGGTCCAACTTT
>JAIUZE010026858.1:0-24787 GCA_022085475.1 Heliosperma pusillum | reverse complement strand
TACAGTTAGTCCTTGTAAGAACTGACGCATCCATATAGCTTCCTTCGCAGCATCTGAAGCAGCATAGTACTCGGATTCAGTCGTAGAATCTGCTATAACAGTTTGTTTGGAGCTTTTCCAGCTGACCGCAGCGCCATTAAGAGTAAAAACGAATCCAGACTGAGATTTCGCGTCATCTCGATCCGTTTGGAAGCTGGCATCTGCGTAACCGATTGCGCATAGCTCAGTGTCGCCTCCATAAGTCAATACCCAATCCTTAGTCCTCCGTAGGTACTTAAGGATATTCTTAACAGCCATCCAGTGTGTTTCACCTGGATTGCCTTGGTATCGACTCGTCATACTCAATGCATATGCCACGTCTGGACGTGTGCATATCATTGCATACATGATCGATCCTATAGCTGATGCATAAGGAAGCCAACTTATGCGCTCGACCTCTTCCGATGTCTTTGGAGCCTGAGCGTTACTCAACTGCATCCCAGAGACCATTGGAAGGTTCCCCTTCTTGGAGTTGGTCATGCTGAACCTCTCATGAATCTTATCTATATAAGACTCTTGACTGAGGGATAACATCCGTCGTGATCTATCTCGGTAGATACGGATCCCCAAAATTCTTTGTGCCTGGCCCAGATCTTTCATCTGGAAATGGTTCTTTAACCAAACTTTTACCGAAGTTAAGAGAGGTATGTCATTCCCAATCAAGAGTATGTCATCGACATACAATATTAGGAAGACAATCTTGCTCCCCCTCGACTTGATATATAAGCATGGTTCCTCGACCGATCGAGTAAATCCATTCTCTTTTATCACCTGGTCGAAACGATGATTCCAACTCCGAGAAGCCTGCTTAAGTCCATAGATGGAACGCTTAAGCTTGCATACCTTCTTAGGATTTTTAGGATCAATGAAACCTTCGGGTTGTACCATGTATAACTCCTCCTCCAAATAACCATTTAAGAAGGCGGTTTTCACATCCATCTGCCAAATTTCATAGTCATGAAAAGCGGCAATCGCTAAGATTATCCTAATGGAACGCAGCATAACTACGGGTGCAAAGATTTCATCATAATGCAATCCTTGCACTTGAGTGAAACCTTTTGCCACTAGTCGTGCCTTATAGGTGTCTGGTTGTCCTTCTACAGAATGCTTTATTTTGTAAATCCATTTGCACTGAAGAGGCCGAACCTTATCAGGTTAGTCAACCAGATCCCATACTTCATTCTCATACATAGAGTCCAGCTCGGATTGCATGGCGTCAAGCCATAGCTTAGAGTCGGAACAGGTCATGGCACCTTTATAGGTAGCGGGTTTGTTACTCTCTAGGAGTAAAACGTCATCTCTCTCATTCTCCTCGACCATACCAATGTATCTGTCTGGAGGAATAGAGTGTCTACCCGACCTCCTAGGTTCCAAAGGAATATTAACCGCAGCTGATGATGAAGGAACAGTTTCCTCCATTGGTTGCTCGGTTGTTGGTTCTTGAATCTCCGACAGTTCGAAGGTTCCATTACTTGTCCTATTCTCGAGAAATTCTTTCTCTAAGAACGTCGCACTAGCCGCAAACAAAAACTCGATGTTCGGTAGGCGAGTAAAAGTAATGACCAAACATCCCTTTTGGATAACCAATAAAGTATGTCTTGACCGATCGTGGGCCGAGCTTATCGTCAGGTCTCCACTTGACATAAGCCTCGCAGCCCCAAACCCGAATAAAGGACAAGTTAGGGAACGTTCCCTTCCATAATTCATATGGAGTCTTGTCTACAGCTTTAGACGGACTTCGGTTAAGTATTAGAGCAGCTGACAAAAGAGCATAACCCCACAATGAATCAGGTACAACCGTGTGACTCATCATGGATCGAACCATATCAAGTAATGTTCGATTTCTCCGTTCGGACACACCATTCAATTGTGGTGTTCCAGGTGGAGTTAACTGTAGTACTACACCACAGTCTTTAAGGTGTCGATCAAACTCCTTCGAAAGATATTCGCCACCACGATCCGAACGTAGTGCTTTAATCTTTCTATCCAGCTGGTTTTCAACCTTATTCTGGAATTCCTTGAACTTGTCAAAGGACTCACTTTTATGCTTCATTAAGTAGACATAACCATATCTACTCAAATCGTCCGTGAAAGTGATAAAATATCTATAGCCATCTCTAGCGTTGATTGACATAGGTCCACACACATCAGTATGTATGAGTCCTAATAGGTCAGCAGCGCGCATTCCAACACCTTTGAAGGAAATTCGAGTCATTTTGCCTATGAGACATGATTCACACGTGCCAAAAGATTCATAGTCAAATGGGGAGATAGTCCCATTGTCAATGAGCTTCTTCACGCGTTTTTCATTTATGTGTCCCATACGGCAATGCCATAAATAGGTTTGATCTTTGTCACCAACCTTTGCTTTCTTACTACTCACATGCAATATATCTGTGGTTTGATCTAAAACATAAATCCCATTCATGGAAACTGCTTTACCATAAATCATTTCGTTTAAAGAGAAAATACAGCTATTATCCTTTATTACAAACGAAAATCCGTCCTTATCAAGTACGGAAACTGAAATAATGTTTTTAGATAAACTGGGTACATAGTAACAGTTATTCAGAAATAACTCAAATCCACTCGGGAGTTGGATTACATATGTTCCCACTGAAACGGCAGCTACTCTTGCTCCATTCCCCACTCGCAGGTCCACATCACCCCTTGCGAGAGTTGTGATGTTTCTTAGGCCCTGCAAATGATTGCACAGATGAGAACCACAACCAGTATCTAGTACCCAAGTTCCGAAACTTGCATGGTTGATCTCAATCATATGAATAAGAGAAGAAGACATACCAACAAGAGAGACGCGGCCTGCTTTAATGTCCTCTGGGTACACGATGCAGTTCCTCCTCCAATGCCCAAGCTTGTGGTAATGGTGGCACTCCACGTTACCTTCATCGCTCTTTGTCTTGCCTTGTGAGCTACCGCTAGACTCACCAGGCCCACTCTTGCCTTGCCCAGGCTTTTTGAATTTTGGCTTCCCTACAGCTAGGTTAGCCTTAGCCTTGCCCTTACCATTGCCCTTGTTGCCAATCATGAGAACGTCCTGTTTCAGACTCCCACTCAATTTCAGATCACACTCTGTCTGTACAAGGAGTGAGTGGAGCTGATGAAGACTCTTCTTCATATCATTCATATAGTAATTTGCCCTGAAAAGGGCAAATCCATCATGAAGTGAATGAAGAACGCGGTCTATGACGATCTTCTCATCGATTTTGCAACCAAGTGCCTCCAGTTTCTCGACATTCTCAATCATGTCAAGAATGTGTGGGCTAACTGCTTGGCCCTTCTGGAGTTTCGCTTCAAAGAAGCGACAGGTATGCTCATAGCTAACGATCCTCGGAGCTTTCGAGAACTCATTAGAGAGCGTGGTGAAAATCTTGTTTGCACCTTGGGCAATGAATCGCCTTTGCAAATTTGATTCCATTGAAAAGATGAGTACGTTCTTATCGCACCCGCCTCCATTACGAAATCATTATAAGCAAGTGATTCATTTGCTCCTGCATTAGGGCCTGGGTTTGGCGGTAAAGGCTCAGTCAAGTACTTGAGCTTACCGTCAGCAATGGCAGCATTCCGTAATGCCGCCTCCCAGTCCGCAAAGTTGGACCCGTTATTCTTCAGTCGCGTTGACTGATTCATAGTGTCCATGAACATCTTAAGCCAGGACTCACGTCCGAGCGTGGCACTTGGCATTGGGTCATCAGTATGGCCAGCCATTTGTTATTAGCAGTTATATCTGTATATGACTCTGGAAAAAGAAAATAAATATGATAAGTCATCGTTTTAAAAATTGAGTCTAATGAAAAACAGTTTAATTCGATGACTCTTGCATTTATACAAATGACCTCCCTCAAGTATTATATAAATGATCCCAAGACTCAATTTCTGTAAATTGATAAGCCAACTACTTGGCTAATTCTACTTTTAGAATTCCTGGTCGATAAATTTCTGTAAATTCTATCCTTAGTCCATCATAATCACGAGATATTACTCGTACTATAATGTTGAGATAAAATAGGTCAACACTCACTACTTACCCAATGTAGAAGGGGTCATATTATGACTTCCGACGAAGAAGGGGCTCATAGTAGTTTTCCATATAAAGACTAGTCTCAATTTTAATTTATAGGGGAAGGTCCCATCATCTTAACTTAAATTCATTTTAAGTGAACAAATGTCTAGCAACTCGAGAATGATTTAACTAAGGTGATGGCCCTAAAAGCAAGTGACATCTGTATGTCCATGATTAAAAATATTCAATCTATAAGAATCATTTTCATGCATTTTGGTTTAGGTGGTTTGGTTTAGGCGGAATATGATGCAATTATATCTATCATGTGATGGAAAGTAAACGAGAATGAAAAACGTAAAGGAAAAACATGTCCTAGTGTGGCCTATCCTACCAAAAAGAATGAAATACAACTTGGAATCCAACTGCTTGGACCCTCGAAGCTTGACTTGATCACCCTTCTTGGTCCATGTAGCGGGAGTGAGCTCCAATCTCCATCTTTAGTCTTCTTTGAAATTACAACAAATAAAATTACATAGATCCTATTTATTACATACTAATTTCAAAACCCAAAACTAAAAATAATGGAGATTCGAGATCTCAAAATACATCCAAGACTATGTTACCATCATTACGGTAACACAATCTACTAAGGCCACACTAAGTTACAACTGATTGTAAAAATACGTTAAAAATCATTCAAACAATCCAAAAACATTATAAAAGCATCAACTAAAATAAAACATACAAGACATAATACAGTTATTACGATGTTTTATTATCCAAACCACCCTTTAACATCGATTATAACTATGTGGTGATTATGTAATTACCCACATTAATTACAATCCCGATTCATTTTACTGATAAAATGAACTATCCTAAACATTTCAAACTGCTTTAAAATGTAAGATATTAAGCATATGTGAACCGTTTCACATTAATTATACACAATCCGAATGATGTACAATTAAAGGCCAAAAACTCGAACACGAAAAACAGAAATTTTTCAGCATAAATTTTTTTTTTCGGCAATTTTTTTTTTTTTTTTAGCAAAAGGTCCTTATCGACAAAAAGGGAAAAATTAATATCCTTTCTAATGATAAACTCATTCAACATCATTTTCATTTTCATTTTAATCTAATCTTTATTAAATTAAAACATCTACAAATCGATTGTATGTTATTTTAACAGATTAAAATAACAAAATAAATCTAAATGAAAACGAATACGAAAGGAAATACGATTCTGTAAACTACTTGATCGAGAAGAAATTAAACAATAAAGTCTCTCGATCGACTAATTCTTCCTAGTCGACAAACAGGGACCTTGATCGAGTATAAACATCACTCGATCGACCAAAAAATTTGAGCAAACTGCTCGATCGAGCGAACTTAAGTACTCGATCGACCAAACATTTTAGAAAACTGCTTGATCGAGCAAATAAAGCCATCGATTGTGACAAACATTTTAGAAAACTGCTCGATCGAGCAAGTAAAGCCATCGATCGAGACAAACACTCAACATTTTAGAAAACTGCTCGATCGAGCAAGTAAAGCCATCGATCGAGACAAACACTCACAAAAACTGCTCGATCGAGACACTAAAGTCCACGATCGAGTAAAAAACACAGCGGCATAAACAGTTTCGGTTTATGAAGTCAAATTAAAACAATTTCGTGGCCTATGCTCTGATACCACTTGTGGGAAATCGGTATTACCACAATACAATTATTATAGGATTATAACGAAATAGTAATAACTTGATTATACTAGTCATAAACGAAAACAAGAAAAGAGTAGAGATTTAGTAATCAACCTCCGGTCCTAGCAATTGGCGTAAAGAACAGAGATATCAAAGTAGATATCCTCCTAATCGTTGCACCCAAGATTGTATGAGAAATACCCTTTTCTTTTGCTAGAAAGTAAACCGCTTACACGATCTCACTGTTGAGAAGAAGGTTTTTATGTTTTGTCAAAAGTTACTGTTAACTTTTGTCTGTTGTGATGTGTATGCAGATGGAGGCTACTGTGAGAATGGAAATTAGGTTAGAATTTTCTTTTTCTCTTCTCTCCTCTTATCTCACGGCTCCTTGGGTTTTTATATGAGGAGATTTGGTCTCCTCAAAATAACTACCCATTGACTAAAAACCGAGTGTATCTAGATACATTCATTTTCGGTCATTTTAGCTTCGAATATAATGTAATATCTTATAATCGTCGTTTTACATGGACCGACATTATAATACATCATTAATTATAAATATCCGTATATTTATAATTTGCCAATTAATTATAACGGTTTATGTTTAATTATTTTTGGTGCAAATGTAAGCTTTGATTAATACGACAATAATCCATCCAATTACAATCCTTTTACAAAACTAGAGCCATAACTCTATCAAACAGCCACTCTAACAAACTGATAAAAAGCATTAATTTACATAAGTTGTCTATTTCTACACCATACAATCTCATCTCTCTTTAACCTTCCAAGTTCAATCTGCGTGAGTCTCAGCTTTGCTTGAACACATACACCTTGTATCAACACTTCAGGCCTCTGAACAATGTCTTCCAGTCTGCACTTGTTCCTGCACTGCCATATACCGTAGTATACAGCCACTACAAGAGACCAGTACACTTTTCTGATGAACCCCGTCCCCCATCTCAGTCTGAGCAATGCTGCAGAAGAATGTTCATTCATACACCTGATCTGCAGCCTATCATCTAAACAATTAAAACACTTCCTTGCAAAACAGCAACCCTGGAACAAATGAAGGTGATCTTCAGAGATGATCCCACACAGAAAGCAGTTTAAATTTCCTGTAAACCCCCTTCTATGCATCCTATCCAGAGTAAGTAACCTTCCTTTGACAGCCAGCCAGTAAATGAAACAATGTTTTGGAATGTTAAGCCTGCTCCAAGTGATACGAAACCAATCCACTCTAGTATTATCATTACCATCCAACCAATTGTATCCAATTTACATTATATATCCAATTTACGAATTACAGTTAATTCGTCTCAGCTAACTTTATTTAATCGTTATTAAATAATCGTCTCATCATTACATTGACTAACCTTTTAGTCAAATACACTGACTAACCTTTTAGTCATATATTAGGGCATCAATATGATTATTTTCTCTAATAATCACATCTCTCAAACACATCCTATAGGTGTGACTTTTAGGGACCAGTTGATCACCGCCATCTGTATGACAATAACGTCAAACTTATCTAGCAAGCCAACCGTTATTGATAAACGTTAATCAACTGATTATTATACAAAGTATACCCTGTGAACCTACAGAGGTTTATTTATGTTATTGCACTAACTCGAGGACACTAGCTCCAATACTTGGATAGTCATTGGACCGCATACATCAGTATGTATAAGTCCTAATACTTCACTTGCTCGTGTCCCTTTTCCCGTAAAAGGCGCACGAGTCGTCTTGCCTAGTTGACAAAATTCGCATACACCATAACATTCGTAATCGAGTGGTTTGAGTACTTTAGATGAAACAAGTCTCTTTATGCGTCGTTCGTTTATGTGCCCTAAACGACAATGCCAAAGGTATGATTGATTAGGTTCACCTGTTTTGAGCTTCTTGTTTTCTACATGATAGACCTCTTTTGCAATATCTAGAACATAAATACCTCCAATATATGGGCTCGCCATAAACCATTTCATTTAAAGAAAATGTACAACGATTGTTCTTAATACAAAATGAAAATCCTTCCATGTCTAACACGGAAATGGAGATAATATTCTTGGTAAGAGTTGGTACATAATAGCTACTATTTAAATACAACTCTAAACCATTAGGTAAAAGAAGAACGTAGGTGCCCACGGAAACTGCGGCTACCTTAGCTCCATTTCCCATGCGCAGGTCCACGTCACCCTTGGCTAGTGCTTGCGCGTCCTTCAGCTCCTGTACATGATTACAAAGGTGAGAACCACAACCGGTATCAAATACCCAAGAAGATATACTAGCAAAGTTAATATCTATCTTATAGAGTGATGAAAGAATTTTACCTGACGTTGTCACACAACCGTCCTTCTTGTCTTTCAAGTATTTGGGGCAATTACGTTTCCAATGCCCTTTGCCATTACAATAATAGCAATCCGCCTCCGCGTGTTTGTTGACCTTGGGCTTGGACTTATAAAAGACCTTGCCCTTTCCCTTGCCGACTTTCTTGAAAAGAGTCTTACCCTTTCCCTTGTCCTTTTTCACCCCAAGGTTCATGTTCTTCATTTTCATTGAAAGAACGTCCTTGGGTTCACTCCCACTAGCGTCCATGTCCCTCTCCGCTCTTTTCCATGCCATTCATGTTATAGTTCACCCTAAATTGGGTGAACTTAGGTGTGAGTGAATGAAGGATTTTACCCACCACCAATTGCTTCGGAATTTTGCACCCTAGACGCTCTAAGGTGTTCGTGTGCTCAACCATTTTGAGCACGTGTGGGCCATCTTTTTGGCCCCTTTGAAGGTTAGTATCAAAGAATTTCGTAGCCGCCTTATATTGGAGAATTTGAGGGGCTTGCGAAAACATCGACGTAATCCTCGTGAATATCGCATATGCATTGAGAGATATCAATTGGAGTTTGAGTTTGGGTGAGATTGACCAAATCAAGACATTCTTGACGTCATTAGCAACCTTCAAATAAAGGTCATATTCGGTACGAACTACCGCGGACGATCTAGCCGCGGGTTTGGTGGGGGGCTCTTCGACCAAGTAGCGAAACACGTTATCGGATATCGCTGCGCTCTCGATCGTCGACTCCCATTCAACGAAGTTACTTCCGTCATCTTTTAGGACACACTTGTCCATGACGGATCTCAACCATGAGTCCTTACCCAAGGTTGCGTTGTTTGATGATGTTGACATTGTGCGAATATGGTTACTACAACAAAAAGAAATATATAAACATTCATTGTTAATTTACTTGAAAAACATTTTAACAAGTTTAGCAGTTATATAATGACCTCTCACTAAATTATATAAATGATTCCAAGACCCATCTTTAAATAAAAATAGTCATCGCATGCTACCTTTATCTAGAAATGGTAAGTCATTACTTGACTAATTCTACCCTTAGAACTCTTGGTTGACGGATTTCAACTAAATCCTTCTCCTAGTCCCAAGATAACGCTTATCTCGTTAAGACCAATCCAACTTTAGCTTGTGATCGTATCACCCTACTTACCCGAGGTAAAAAGGGACCCACGAGCGTGGTAGCCCTAATGAACACGGGATTCATAGGTGTTACAAATTGGTAAGGCTAATCTCAATTTTTCTTAAATATGTGAGATATCTTGTCAATTTAGTTATTAATTCCCTATAAGTGAACTAAGTCGGTGAATTGTGAATAACGTTGAATTGACAATAACGAAAAATAAAATACATGTGTGACGATTTTGGCATGAGCGGAAATAAAGCAAGCAACCAAGCAACGAAAAAATCCTAGTATGGCCACCTAGCTAATAAAATTAACTAGATAATTACAAATTCAGAAACCAATTCCTTGGTCCCTTGCCTCTTCACTTGGAACACCTTACAAAAATGGCACAGTCTTGAGGGAGTCACCAGTCTTCATAAAAATAATTACAAATATACAAATTCCTATTATACATTTATTCTATAAAATAAAATTATTAATTATTACAAACCGGCCATACGAGATCGCAATAAAAATTACAACCAAACCCGTTATTCCCCTACATTACGGGTAATAACGATTAAAAATAACTAGGCCATACTAGGTACAAACTTTGTATAAATTATAAAATAAATGACATTCATTCATTCAATCATAAATAAAAAAAATTGCTGCAAAATTCATGCCAAAATCGCCCTAAACACATTCATGCTCATTGTAGCTCGATTTTACGGGATTTAAATCTCGATTTAAAAATAACTAGGCCATACTAGGTACAAGCTCGATTTAAATCTCATTTAAATTCAAACTAATTAAATAAACTGTTTTAGAACTCAAAATTAGTCCCTACTAATTTTGTTGGTCATTAAATAGATCGATTTGATTTTATTTGCTAAATATAACGGTTTAATCATAACAATTATGAAATAAACCCAAAATAAAATATAAACATCATAAAAATTTGAAACCAAAAATTTTGTACATTCTGGAACATTTCCAGGAACTCCAAAAATAAAAAACATTTTCTCAAAAATTTAAATTAATTTTATAAACAAATAACTTTGTATTCAATGGTTTTATCAAATAAAAATCATTAAATATAGTAAAACAGTGAAACATATTATGAAGTTTCACCATCAAGATCAATATCAGAATATAAAATGTACAAAAAAATTTTCATGACCAGAAAAAGACGTTTCAATTTTATGAACATTATAATCTCATATTATCGACTTTTATCGTATAAAGATCAATAAACATGCAATACTTAATAAAAAGTCACGAACATTTACATACAATATGTAAGAAATGCATGTGAGATCATATTAAAATTTCATGGCCAGAATCAACATGCAACAATTTTTAGTTAACTTTTAACTCATAAAATGCATGTTAACTCGGTTTAAATGCCAAAAATCAAAATAAATAGCAAATTAATCCCTAAAATCACGAAATTTGACCACAAACATTTTGAAGTCAGTAGGTATACATGCACCAAAAATTTCGTCAGAATCATATTTTAACTCAAATTTTTTATTTATTAGTTATCTTATAACTTTAATAAAAAATGTCCAAAATGAACATGCATACTACAACATGGCTCTGATACCACATGAAAGTCCATAGACCTTAATTAGACTCCTCTAATTAGTTACTAAATTACTTGTTAATTTAGTATTTAATGATCTATGTAACATGCATGCAAATATAAAGACATTTATATAAAAGAAGAAATTTCCTCACATTGATATGGAAATTAAGTGGGCACAACAAGAACTCTTTCTTGTTGTTCTTGAGCTATTAATATGGATGAACAAGAACAATCTCCAAATTAGAAGACCTCCTTCAAGTTGCACCAAGATGATACCAAATAATCTACCCTTATTATTAACTAGAAAATAAGATGGATATTATGCTACTAATATTAGAATATATTACTACACTAGTAATACTTAGTAAATATTAGTATTATGAGAGTTTTAGTGAGAAGAAGGGTTTTTGAGAGATGTATGAAATACAAGCAAGAAAATGAACAAACAAAATGAACAACCATATTGCCCTTTTATAGGCAATATGGCCGGTCATGAAGAGCCTCTTAAGGGTCTTATTTTGCTTATTTTAATCACATGCAAAGTGGTAGAGTGTAGTGTTTGAATGAAATGATTTTAGGTTACTATTCATGTCATAATACATGTAACTTGTGAGCATGAACAAAAGCAACCATCATCACCTCACCACTACTCACTTGACCGGCCATGTGAGGCCTTATTTGGTCTATTTTGATTTTTGATATATATACCACAAATACTTATTAATCATATGCTTAATTATCTAATATAATTAAGTGTTAATTTGATCATATAACAATTATATGACACAATTAAATAAATAATATGTACTTAACATTTTAAGTAATATTTTACCATTATATCAATATATAATGGGTCCCACAATGCTTAGTTAATTTATTTTACAACTCCTTGTCAATATAATTAACTAATTACCTCTATCTCAAAACCTCAACTAATTTAATAATTTAACGATTAATTACTAAAATAAATCCTATTTAATCATATTAAAATAAGATATAAATTTATTAGTCAATTATCGCATAATTGAAAAATAAACTTAATCGAATTTGAGTTCTTAACTCAATTTCTAACAATTAACTCTCGTACATATGGAATATATGTAATAGACTAATTAACTGTATCATATACAAATAATTAATTACTATTTGGATTTCATCGTATAGGTGTGACCGAAAGGGATCAGTTGATCACCGCCGTCATACGACAATAACGTCAAACTCTAGTCAGCCAACCGTTTATGATTTACGTTAATCAACTGACTAATCATATATATAGTCAATAAATATCTCAATTATATTCCTTAATAAGATTTATTATGTAGCGCACTATTGTGGAGGACACCTACTCCAACAACCTTCACGTGAAACTGAGTTCGAAAATAAGTTCAAACTGGTCGAAGATCAACTTAAGCTGTCTCGGGGGGAAAATGTACATTATGAGAATGCTCGGGGGTATACTCCAGTTCAAGACAAGTTGCCAACTAACTTTGTTTTAACCGACATCCCCAAGTTTAAGGGTACCAAAGTCCCACTCCAGCACATCCACTCCTACAAAGACTACCTTGCTTTGAAAGGGGTACCTATAGAGATGTTATCTCACATCTTTGTCCAATCGCTCAGAGAGTACCCAAAGGTGTGGTTCTAAAGGCTAGATCAAAAGAATTTCCCGGCTATCGAAGACATTGCGGTTGAGTTTTGTAAGCATTTTGCTCACAATCCTGAAATCCAGACTACCATGAGAACACTTGAGGTAATGACCGAGAAAGAGAAGGAGGGATTTACTGAATTGCGCACCCTATGGCGCGCTGAAAGCGTGAAGCTATCGAAAAGGCCAGAAGAAACTGAAATGGTGGACAAGTTCGTTAAGAACCTACGACCTCTCTATCGAGATGCTATTAAGTACCAAAACTTTGGCTCGTTTAAAGAACTTATTCGGGTTGAAGATGATGTTCGGGTGGTCGAGGCAGAACATCCTAAGGGATACCAAGGAGCCTCTTTGTGACAACCCTCGCGAATGCGGAAATATAAAACATACAAGCATGTGAAATAATATGCGGAAATACGGTATTTTAAAAACTTTTATACATGCAAGATAGATAATACGAGGAGTGTCAAAATAGTACAAACTAAGTACGAAATACAACAAAGAGACGGGGTCTCTCAAAATGTTAGCAAAGAACAAGTGTTTAGCAAAACTAGCTAAAATCGTCTAGAGGTGAAACTTCCAGGGACAACGCCCGCTAGCTCACACCCGAACCCAAAATATCATAGCAAAAAGCCATCCATGCAAGCAACCTGTTCATCCATGAAAAACATGAACGCCACAGTCAGTGGGGAGTAACTCCGGGTTCTCCCAGCCATATCACATTAAACGTACATAGAAGGAAATACAAAAGTAGAAGCATGCATATATAGATATACATGTGAATACGATAAGGATAGATAGGCAATTCGATATATGACTAAGAGTATAGAAGTACAAGTCCGAATCCATCATGTTATACAAAGACTCGGGGAAGACACTCTTAGGCAACCGAATACGCTCACTAGGGCTTGCATCTCACCGTTAGCGGTATAAGTTTGATAAGATTGAGACTCGACAAACAAACCATGCCAAGTCATGCAATGGACCATGAATAAATCCATCATATAATCATCCATACAAACATACCCATACATAGACGATGCCCAATCATGCAATGACCATGAATAATAAGTCATGAAATCACGCATTCAAGAACGACGACACAAAGACGACATCTCTCACGGTAAATGAAACGCACTAGCACCGTGTACATGGCAAGTATGATTAACAGGCATCCACGGGACAAACATTTCCCTGAACGCATACACGATCACATTTCGTATATGTAGACTAATGTTCCTCCTGGTAGGAACGATAATAAAACGGCTCCTAATCTAAACCTGGCCAGATTCTCGAAATCCACATTTTTTGATTCGACATGCGATACACTTTTCCGCATCCAAGACTCGGTCAATCATAGACGCCGATTACCCCAAATTTGGTAGATTAATTCACGAAAGAGGCGGAAAAGAGCACAAGCCTCATAACACAGCGGTACGCTACATGCAAATAACACCACCTCGCAAGTACACAACATTTGACGGCCGGGTCGATCAACGCATAGCGTTCAACTCCCAACAACGTCGTCGTATGCCCACTACACATGCAATTAAGCAGTAGGATACATCCCCGTTCCGACATTCCAGCCTTACGAACGGGAAGGTAGCCAAGGGAATGAGAGTACAAAGCACAAGACAAAATAGTGCTCAAACCGTATGATCTGTAAAAACCGACTCAATGTGGAACATACCAAAAACCGTCACAAAACATGCGATACAAGCGAATGGAATATCATATACCCAAAACATTAATATTATAAGTCACCACGTAAAATTATACGATAAACGAATCATGCGAACTATTATAAATTACGAGTTTTAGAAATTATAAGAGAAAAACACAGCCGTGTTCCAGGCCAGTCTGGAGGCCGGCGGCAGGTACCCCGGCTCGGAGCACATGCTATAACCAAAAATCACCAAAAACAGGGCATGTGTTCCTGGCCGGTCTGGAGACCGGCGGCCGGGCACCCGGCCAGGACCACCCCTATACAAAAATCCAAAGTACTTACTGATGTGTTCCCAGCCGGTGGGCAGACCGGCGGCCGGTCACTCGGCTGGGAGCACAACTCCACCCGAGAGCCTTCATTACTTGATCAATTCATTTCAATTCTCATAATTCACTTCTAATAATTATTAATCATCAATATTCATCATCAACAATCATCAAATAACAACAATCCTCATCCATAACATGAATCCTAAGCTTTCTAATCGTATTCTAAATATGAATTCTAGCATATAAAGCATGTAAAACACGTAAATGATATCGAGTAACCCTTCACCGTTACCTTATTGCGTCTTCACTACTCGTCAAGCTCCTCTTCAATAAGGAAATAGTCTTTGTCGGGATCTTGGAGGTCACCACCTACAAATAGATCATAAAAGATGAATTTACTTCACCTTGAGAAAGACGGAAAGTTTGAAAAGCGAGAAAGACGGTAATTTTATTATCAATACGGATAGAGGATGATAAGAGGGGAAGAATGAGACGAACTTACGTGAATTTCAACAAGAAATGAGCGAGATACGATGATTATAAGATCGGAAAGAATATGGAGGCAAGGGTTTCTTTGGTTTTGCTTAAGGAAGAAGTAAGGTTGAATTTGTGTTTGTGTGAATGAGAAATAGGTTAAGGGAGTATGAGTATGTATGAGGAAAAAGTCAATAAAAGTCAAACTCGCCTTAAGACGGGATTCTTATGGAATCTCGCGGAAATTCCAAATACGAACTCGGAAATTCTAAATTCGACTCGGAATAATAAATTCTAAAGTAAAACTTAAATTCACTGAAAAGTAATCGTAAAATATTTTCATTATAAAAATAGGGTACATTTACGGGTGTTACAATCACCCCACCTTTTAAAAAGTTTCGCCCTCGAAACTAGAGGGAAAGAAAAAATACCTTACTCGAATAGACTCGGATATTTACTACGCATAGAAGCTTCAGTTTCCCAAGTCTCTTCTTCGACATTAGCACTTCTCCACAAGACTTTCACTAAAGGAACCACTTTACTTCTCATCTTCTTATCCTTACGATCTAGGATGCGGATCGGCCTCTCTTCAAAGGATAAATTCGGTTCAAGCTCGGGCATTTCAACTTGAAAGACATGGCTTGGATCACTAACATACTTTCTCAATTGAGAAACATGGAATACATTATGAACCTTAGCCAAATTCGGGGGCAAATCCAACTTATAAGCAACGGCACCAATCCTCTTTACAATATCAAAGGGTCCAATGTATTTCGGGCTCAATTTACCCTTAACACCAAACCGTTTAACAGCCTTCATTGGAGATACTTTCAAGAACACTTTATCCCCAACTTCAAATTCTAACGGCCTTCTTCGGATATCGGTATAAGACTTTTGACGGTCTTGAGCGACTTTCATTCGATCACGAATGACCTTCACATTATCAATGGTTTCAACAAGAACATCGGGGCCTAAATCACGATTGTCACTCAATTGATTCCAACATATAGGACTCCGACATTTCCTTCCATAAAGAGCTTCATATCGAGCCATCTTGATGGATGCATGATAACTGTTGTTGTAAGAAAATTCCACCAACGGTAGACTCTTTTCCCAACTAGACTGGAAGTCAAGAGCACAAGCCCTAAGCAAGTCTTCTAAAGTCTGAATAGTCCTCTCGGTCTGCCCATCCGTAGCGGCATGAAATGCAGTACTCATCAACAACTTACTACCCATGGCCTCTTGCAAAGCTGTCCAAAATCTCGAACAGAATCTCGGATCTCGGTCAGATATAATCTCCATAGGAACACCATGGTATCTAACAAGTTCATCAACATAGGCTTTCGCTAGACGATCGAAACTCCAAGTTTCTTTGATCGGAATAAATCTAGCACACTTGGTCAAATGATCAACAACAACCCAAACGGCATCTTTTCCTCCAATGGTTCTCGGCAAAGCCATAACAAAATCCATAGAAATAGATTCCCACTTCTATAGCGGAATATCCAACGGTTGTAGCAATCCACCGGGCCTCTTGTGTTCAATCTTCACTTGTTGGCAAGTAAGACATCTTCCAACATAAGATACAACATCACCCTTCAAGTTCGGCCACCAAAACTGTAGCTTCAAATCCTTGTACATCTTATCACCTCCGGGGAGAATAGAATAAGGGGAAAGGTGAGCTTCATCAAGAACTCGCTTCCTCAAATTAAGAGCGTTAGGAACAAATAAACGACCATGGAAACGAAAAACACCTTCATCATCAAACTTGAAATCTTTAGCTTTACCTTCAAGAAGTTTGGCTTGAATAGACTTGTAGGTAAGATCATCAACTTGGCTTTCACGGATCTCACGGAGAAACACAGGTTCGGCAGTCATAGCACCAACATGAACAAATCCACGCTCTACGAACTCCAAACTCAACTTTCGAAAATCGGCACAAAGATCAACGGGTAATACCCGCATAGCATTTAAAGCATGAGAAGCTTTCCTACTAAGAGCATCTGCAACAACATTTGCCTTCCCTTCATGATACAACAACTCAAAATCATAATTATTCACCAATTCCAACCATCTTCTTTGTCTCATATTCAACTCTTTTTGAGTAAATATGTACTTAAAACTCTTGTGATCGGTGAAGATACGACAATGAACTCCAATTAGGTAATGTCTCCACACTTTCAAAGCATGAACAACAGCGGCTAATTCCAAATCATGAGTAGGATAGTTCACTTCATGAACTCTCAACTGCCTTGAAGCATAAGCCACAACCTTCCTATTTTTCATAAGAACACAACCTAATCCCATTTTAGAAGCATCACAATAGACATCAAAGTTTACTCCATCTTCAGGCAAAGTCAACACCGGAGCGGTAGTTAACCTCTTCTTTAACTCTTGAAACGCTGCTTCACAAGCTTCATTCCATAGGAACTTGGTTTCCTTTTTCAATAACTGAGCCATTAGTCTAGCAAGCTTAGAGAAATCCTTGACAAATCTACGATAATAACCAGCTAAACCAAGAAAACTTCGAATCTCTCTAATATCAGTCGGACTCTTCCAATCCACCACAGCTTCAATTTTAGAAGGATCCACCATTACACCCTCTTTAGAAATCACATGCCCAAGAAAGGACACTTTAGGTAACCAAAACTCACACTTAGAGAACTTAGCATACCACTTCTGACGACGTAGAACACCCAAAATAATCCTCAAATGAATAGCATGCTCTTCTTCGGACTTGGAGAAAATAAGAATATCATCAATGAATACCACCACACACTTGTCAAGATACTCACTAAATGTGCGGTTCATTTGATCCATAAAGATAGCGGGAGCATTCGTCAATCCAAAAGGCATCACTTTGAACTCATAATGACCATACCTCGTACTAAAAGCGGTCTTTGGAATATCAACATCTCGAACAGGAATTTGGTGATAACCGGATCTCAAATCAATCTTTGAAAAAGTAGAAGAACCCTTTAATTGATCAAACAAATCTTCAATTCTTGGTAAAGGATACCTATTCTTGATTGTAATCCGATTCAATTCACGATAATCAATACAAAGTCTCATAGAACCATCTTTCTTCTTTACAAAAAGAACAGGAGCACCCCAAGGCGAGGCACTTGGTCGAATAAAACCCTTTTCAATCATATCATCTAGCTGCTTCCTTAATTCTTTCAATTCGGACGGAGCCATACGGTAAGGAGCCTTGGCTATGGGACCAGAACCAGGAACAAGATCAATAGAGAATTCAACATAACGCTCGGGAGGGATCCCGGGCAAATCTTCGGGGAATACATCAACGAATTCTTGAACAATAGGCACATCTTCAATACTTGGCAAAGAGGTATTTTAAGAAGTCACAACACACAAGAATGCTTGGTGACCTTTTCTAACCATACTTTCCAACTTCATAGCGGAAATTAAAGACACACCTTTTCGGGGATGAGATCCCTTATAGGTTATTCTAACCCCTAAAGGACACTTTAAATAAATCTTTTGATCACGACACTCGAACCTAGCATGATACAATGCTAACCAATCAATACCTAGGATTATATCAAACTCTCCTAGAGGAAACTTAAGGAGATTAGCGGGAAAGATAGAACCCGCAATAGATATTGGTACATTTGGATAAAGGGTAGAACAAGAGATAATATCTCCGGAAGGTAAGGATATGGGAGTATCCTCATTAGATGTAGGCGTGATAGACAATTTATTAGCATACGTCGATGACACAAAAGACATTGAAGCACCGGTATCAAACAGAATAAGACACGGTTGCTCTAAGATTGAGAACATACCCGTAATGACCTCGGGATGAGCATCGGCTTCGGCACGGCTCATGACAAAGATGGAACCCTTAGGTTTAGGAGGAGGAGGGGGCAACTTTCGATCGGGGCAATCCTCGTAACGATGACCACCCTTTTGACAAAAGTAGCAAACATAAGGTCGGTTGGTACAAGATCTACCGGGGTGTAGAGGAAGTCTACAACGGTGACATTGACGACCTTGAGCTTGAGCTTGAGGAGTATAAGGCCTATAAGCCACATTGGAAGTAGCTCTAGGAATAAAAGGAGCAGGATTTCTTGTGTTTGCATAGGAAGGAGGATTGAATCTCCTCTTGTTAGCATAAGAATTAGAAGGAGACGGAATAAACGGTCTCTTCCCGTAAACATTCGGACTAGGAGCATAAGAAGGAGAGGGATTATTCATCAAAGCTTCATCATTAATAGCCTTCATTGAATTCTCAGCCCACAAGGCATCATCATAAAGATCTCCAAAGGAATTGGTATTCCTTCTCACTTTACTTTGAATAACGGCACTCAACTTGTTACGATAATAGAATGCTCGGTCTTCATCATCTCGGATAAGCCTCGGCGCAAAATGCGCAAGCTTATTAAACTCCGTAGTAAACTCTTGAGCTGATAAGTTGCCTTGTTTAAAGTCAATGAACTCCTTGAGCCTTTGTTGTTTAAGTTCTTTAGGATAGAATCTACCTTCCACAAGAGCTTTGAAGCAAGCCCAGTTAAAGTCCTCTTCAAGAACAGCGGTGGCACTTGTGATAGCCCACCAGTTGTCAGCTTCCCTCACCAGAAAGTGCTTTGCGATCCTCACCTTGTCCTCTTCTCGGACTTGGTATAGATCGACCTGCTTCTCCATCTCACGGAACCAATCGGATAACTCCGTAGGGTCCGATTCTCCACAATATGGTACGATCTTACTTCTAGCTATCTGTCCAGCTACGCATGCATAGCCACCTTGATGGTTATCTTCCCTTCTATGGGGAACTTGGTTAGCTTGAGCTAAAGCTGCATCTTGCTGATTTTTCAGCACTTGAGTGAGAGCTTCCATCATAACGTTCTCAGCTAAACGTGGTCTAACCATCTTCATAAGAAACAAAAACAAAATAAGTTACTCCTATCAATTAGCATAAACAAATAGACTACCAAGTAAAGTCCTTAACTTCTACCCAAACTCTCATTTATTATTTTAAGGTCAAGTAGTTTAAGTTAGGGTTCACGTGTGTGCGACGGGAGCGATAAAGCTCTGATACCAACAGTGACAACCCTTGCGAATGCGGAAATATAAAACATACAAGCAAGCGAAATAATATGCGGAAATACGGTATTTTAAAAACTTTTATACATGCAAGATAGATAATACGAGGAGTGTCAAAATAGTACAAACTAAGTACGAAATACAACAAAGAGACGGGGTCTCTCAAAATGTTAGCAAAGAACAAGTGTTTAGCAAAACTAGCAAAAATCGTCTAGAGGTGAAACTTCCAGGGACAACGCCGGCTAGCTCACACCCAAACCCAAAATATCATAGCAAAAAGCCATCCATGCAAGCAACCTGTTCATCCATGAAAAACATGAACGCCACAGTCATTGGGGAGTAACTCCGGGTTCTCCCAGCCATATCACATTAAACGTACATAGAAGGAAATACAAAAGTAGAAGCATGCATATATGGATATACATGTGAAATACAATAAGGATAGATAGGCAATTCAATATATAATGATAAGAGTATAAGAAGTACAAGTTCGAATCCATCATATGATACAAAGACTCGGGGAAGACACTCTTAGGCAACCGAATACGCTTACTAGGGCTTACATCTCACCGTTAGCGGTATAAGTTTGATAAGATTGAGACTCGACAAACAAACCATGCCAAGTCATGCAATGACCATGAATAAATCCATCATATTATCATCCATACAAACATACCCATACATAGACGATGCCCAATCATGCAATGACATGAATTAATAGTCATGAAATCACGCATTCAAGAACGTACGACACAAAGACGACAATCTCTCATCGGTAGGTACAAATGAAACGCCACTAGCACCGTGTACATGGAAAGTATGATTAACAGGCATCCACGAGAATAAACATTTCCCATGAACGGCATACACGATCACACTTAGTATATGTGGACTAAATTTTCCTCAGTAGGAACGATAATAAAACGGCTCTATCTACCTGGCCCAGATTCTCGAAAATCACATTTTCCGATTCGACATGCGATACACGTTTCGCATCCAAGACTCGGTCTTACACTAGACGCCGAGTACCCCAAATTCGGTAGATCAAGTCACGAAAGAGGCGGAAAAGAGCTCAAGCCTCATAACAAGCGGTACGCTACATGCAAATAACACCACCTCGCAAGTACACAACATTTGACGGCCGGGTCGATCAACGCATAGCGTTCAACTCCCAACAACGTAGTCGTATGCCCACTAACACATGCATTTAAGCAGTAGGATACCTCTCCGTTCCGACATTCCAGCCTTACGAACGAGAAGGTAGCCAAGGGAATGAGAGTACAAAGCACAAGACAAAATAGTGCTCAAACCGTATCATTTGTAAAAACCGACTCAAAGTGGGACATACCAAAAATCGTCACAAAGCATGCGATACAAGCGAATGGAATATCATATACCCAAAACATTAATATTATAAGTCACTACGTAAAATTATACGATAAACGAATCATGCGAACTATTATAAATTACGAGTTTTAGAAATTATAAGAGAAAAACACAGCCGTGTTCCAGGCCGGTCTGGAGGCCGGCGGCCGGTACCCCGGCTCGGAGCACAAGCTAAAACCAAAAATCTCCAAAAACAGGGCATGTGTTCCTGGCCGGTCTGGAGACCGGCGGCCGGGCACCTGGCCAGGACCACCCCTATACAAAATTCCAAAGTTCTTACTGATGTGTTCCCAGCCGGTGGGCAGACCGGCGGCCGGTCACCCGGCTGGGAACCCCAGTTCACCCGAGAGCCTCCTTCACTTACTCAATTCATTTCAATTCTCATATTTAACTTCTAATAATTATCAACAATCATTATACATCATCAAAAATCATCAATTAACAACATTCATTATTCATAACATGAATCCTAAGCTTTCTAATCGTATTCTAAATACGAATTCTAGCATATAAAGCATGTAAAACACGTAAATGATATCGAGTAACCCTTCACTGTTACTTTTATGCGTCTTCACTACTCGTCAAGCTCCTCTTTAATAAGGAAATAGTCTTTGTCGGGATCTTGGAGGTCACCACCTACAAATAGATCATAAAAGATGAATTTACTTCACCTTGAGAAAGACGGAAAGTTTGAAAAGCGAGAAAGACGGTAATTTTATTATCAATACGGATAGATGATGATAAGAGGGGAAGAATGAGACGAACTTACGTGAATTTCAACAAGAAATGAGCGAGATACGATGATTATAAGATCGGAAAGAATATGGAGGCAAGGGTTTCTTTGGTTTTGCTTAAGGAAGAAGTAAGTTTGAATTTGTGTTTGTGTGAATGAGAAATAGGTTAAGGGAGTATGAGTATGTATGAGGAAAAATTCAATAATGTTGGAGTAGGTGTCCTCCACAAAAGTGCGCCACATAATAAATCTTATTATGGAATATAATTGGGATAATTATTGACTACATATATGATTAGTCAGTTGATTAACGTAAATCAATAACAGTTGGCTAACTAGAGTTTGACGTTATTGTCGTTTGACGGCGGTGATCAACTGATCCCTTTCGGTCACACCTAAAGGATGAAATCCAAATAGTAACTAATTATTTGTATACGATACAGTTAATTAGTACATTACATATATTCGATATGTACGAGAGTTACTTATTAGAAATTGAGTTAAGAACTCAAATTCGATTAAGCTTATTTTTCAATTATGCGATAATTGACTAATAAATTTAGATCTTATTTTAATACGATTAAATAAGATTTAACTTAGTAATTAATCGTTAAATTACTAAATTAGTTGAGGTTTTGAGATAGAGGTAATTAGTTAATTATATTTACAAAGAGTTGTAAAATAAATTAACTAAGCATTGTGGGGCCCATTATATATTTATATAATGGTAAAATATTACTTAAAATGTTAAGTACATATTATTTATTTAATTGAGTCATATAATTGTTATATGATCAAATTAACACTTAATTATACAAGATAATTAACCATATGATCAATAAGTATTTGTGAGACAATATCAAAAATCAAAATGGACCAAACTAGGCCATAATGGCCGGTTATGGTAGTAGTTACATGGTGATGATTTTGTTCTTGTTTTTACTCTTTAGTTACTTATTGAAAGTGACATAACAAGTATAAAACAATCATCATCTTTTCTACAACACTCCACTCAAATGCATGTGAACAAATCAAACAAAATAAGAGTCCTTTTAAGGACTAGATCATCCGGCCAAAGTGGCTAGATAATGAACATTGGTTGTTCATTTTTCATTACTTGATTTTGTTCAATTGTCATACTTCTTTCTAAAATTCTTCCTCTCACTAAAAACTCTCAAATACTAATATTTACTAAGTATTACTAGTGTAGTAATATAGTCATAATATTAGTAGTATAATATCTATCTTATTATCTAGTTAATAATAAGAGTAGATTTTTTGGGTTAATCTTGGTGCAACTTAGAGGAGATCTTCTACTTTGGAGATTGTTTGTGTTCATCCATATTTATAGCTCAAGAACAACAAGAAGGAGTTCTTGTTGTGCCCTTATATTTTCCATATCAATGTGAGGAAATTTCTTCTCTTATCTAAATGTCTTTATATTTGCATGCATGTTACATAGATCATTAAATACTAAATTAACAAGTAATTTAGAAACTAATTAGAGGAGTCTAATTAAGTTCTATGGACTTTCATGTGGTATCAGAGCTATCTTGTAGCATGCATGTTCATTTTGGACATTTTTATTAAAGTTATAAGATAACTAATAAATCAAAGATTTTGATTTAAAATACGATTCTGACAAAAATGTTTGGTGCATGTATACCTACTGACCTCAAAATGTTTGTGGTCAAATTTCGTGATTTTAGGGATTAATTTGCTATTTATTTTGATTTATGGCGTTTAAACCAAGTTAACATGCATTTTATGAGTTAAAAGTTAACTAAAAATAGTTACATGTTGATTCTGGCCATGAAAAATTTTAATATGATCTCACATGCATTTCTTAAATATTTTATGTAAAATTTCGTGAATTTTACTTATGTATTGCATGTTCATTGATTTTTATACGATAAAAGTCGATAATATGAGATTATAATGTTCATAAAAGTGAAACGTCCATTTCTGGTCTTGAAAATTTTTTGAACATTTTACATTCTGATTTTGATACTCTTGGTGAGTTTTCATAGATTGTTTCACTGTTGTACTATATCTAATGTTTTTATTTGATAAAACCATTAAATACAAAGCTATTTGTTCATAAAATTAATTTAAATTTTTTGAGCAAATGTTTTTTATTTTTATAGTTCCTGGAATTGTTCCAGAATGTACAAAAGTTTTGGTTTCAAATTTTATTGATGTTTATAGTTATTTTGGTTTTATGTATAAGTGTTATGATTAAACCGTTTTAAATTTAGCAAATAGAAATCAAAATCGATCTAATTTAAGGACCAACAAAATTAGTATTGACTAATTTTGAGTTCTAAATCAGTTAAGTTAATTAGTTTGAATTTAAATGCGATTTAAATGTTGATAGTGATTTTTAATGGTTAAAAATCAATAAATCTCGGAAGAAATCGAGCTACAATGAGCATGAATTGAACTTAGGACAATTTTGGCATGAACTTTGCAGCAATTTATTTTATTTATGTTTGAATGAATGAATGTCATTTATTTAATAATTTATGCAAAGTTTGTACCTAGTATGGCCTAGTTATTTTTATCGTTATTACCCGTAATGTAAGGGAATAACGGCTTGGTTGTAATTTTATTGCGATCTCGTATCGCCGGTTTGTATAATTTTAATAATTTCATTTCATAGAATAAATGTATAATAGGA
>JAIUZE010026856.1:0-17649 GCA_022085475.1 Heliosperma pusillum | reverse complement strand
CACAATAAAACTGCAGTAACATCAGAATAACACTACAATAACACCACTGTAACACTTGAGTAACACCACAATAACATTTTAGTAACACTAGAGTAACACCACAATAAAACTGCAGTAACATCATAATAACACTACAATAACACTACAATAACACCACTGTAACACTTGAGTAACACCACAATAACATTGTAGTAACACTTGAGTAACACCACAATAACACTACAATAACACTACAATAACACTACAATAACACCACTGTAACACTTGAGTAACACCACAATAACATTGTAGTAACACTTGAGTAACACCACAATAACATTGTAGTAACACTAAAAAAACTACAATAGCACTGTATTAGCACTTGAGTAACACTACATCTATCTTTTAGTTGGGAAGTCATAAATGTCATTCCAAAATTACTTACGCCACTCATGTTTGTGTAACGGTGAATAATAACATGCCCTTAGACTTAGGTTATATTATTGTTGCATTAACAAAAAGTGTAGTGTCATTATCATTTCCCTTTTATTCTTGTGTTACTTACATGTTATGTCGTGTTACTGCTAATATAAATCTATGTTATTCTTGGGTTACTCTTATGTTACTATGTGTTATTCTTGTGTTATTTTTGTGTTACTGCTAATATAAAGTATAGTCATAATGCTCACCAAATGTTGGTTTTAATGAAAAGTGAGATTCCAAAACCAAGACAATATCTTTCCTGAAGAAGTTTATCAAAGAAAAGCACAATAATTGCCGCACCGCAAAGTTGAAGAATAAAAGAATTGCATTGCCAACATCAAGTTGACCAACATTTCTATATATTCCAGCAGTATATGTTGCTGCCTCACCAACAACAATTAGAATTCCAAGTTCATTTAGATGTTGACCATACATGACTATGTCCACCCTTTGTTTGTCTTTACTAGCATAAGAGTCGGAAGTTTAATTGAAACCTCCACCCATATTATAAGGTGATAGACCTAGAAAAATTCTTGAAAAAAAATTGTCACATAGACATCTAGCATTTTTAAGGCCTCAAGTAACCAGGAACCAACACCATATCCTTTCTGAAGACGTTCATCAAGGCAAAGCACAATAATTTCATTTGATTTAGTTTTGATTACACTTTCACTCAATTATGATTTATATCACTCAGTTCAGTACAAGCACATTGAAATCCGTTTTCTATCACTCAATTTACACATTGAAATCAAAACATCGCGATTACGGGATGTCATCACTCAATTAAAGTTACCAATATGATACATAACTCAATCATCAACAAAATCAAGTTACAAAAAAAAATACTCACGAAAGTGAAACGATGTTACACCTACAAACCCCAACCAATTGGATTAGATCTTTGAAAAATCCAAATTCAACTTCCACATCTCCTTTGTTATCAGTACTCTTTGAAGGCCTAGGTTTGAGGTTGAGTTCCGCTTCCATGGAGGCGTGGAAATTAGAAGGTAATGCGGCGGAGCGGTAGGTGAGCGAGGTCCAAAGAGGATGAAGGTGATGGATGTGTGGAGAGAGGAAGGGTCAACTCCTTTGTTGCCGAGTACTCCGTTTGCTTTTAATTGAGAAAGATAAATTACCAAGTAATATACAAACGCCCAACATTCAATCTCAGCGGTTGATATATATCTAATCCAATGGTCCATATTTAAGAGTACCAACTCACCATAAGACCCTAAACTCACAAGAACCTAATTCTATATATATATATATATATACAATCCAATGGTCCATATTTAAGAGTACCCACTCACCATAAGACCCCTAAACTCACAAGAACCCTAATTCTATATAGATTATATATATATTATATATATATATATATATATATATATATATATATATATATATATATATATAGAATTGGGTTCTTGTGAGTTTGGTGTCTTATGGTGAGTTGGTACTCACAAAATCTGGACCATTGGATAAACAGATCTTACGATTGAGATTAAACCAAGCAACCAACGAAAATTGGAGATAACCCACGTGACTTTACTCTTCTAAGTTTTTTTTCTTTCTTTCTCTCTCTTCTATTAGATTCTCTGTAATCTTATCCCAATCTACATCCTAAAATCACATTGACACATGTGAACATAATTTATCAAGAATAATTTCGCACACTCTCAAAATTTTATAAGCAAATCTGAATTTTTGTGGAGCAGCATCTTAAAATCGACGCGGACGACGTCCTTCACTTAATCTATTGCTCTAGTCATTGATCTTGGATTGTTAATTTTTGAAATTTAAATTTTAAGTCAGCATTGTCAAATTTCGCCACCACGTGATCAATGAAATCGCCACCGAAGAAGAATGGCGACAGCGGAGGAGGAATGTTTTTAGTGCGCCGTCATAGCAGTCGTTATCGTGACAACGTTGTTTTTCATTGCCGACGGTGGTTTTTGACGGTGTTCTTATTTCACCTTAACCACGACTAGGTATTGTAAGTCTCTTTCTTGATCTATCACATTCTTCTTCAATTTAACTTTAATCTATGATTTACTCCGTGTAATTATCGAACTTATCGTTGATTTTTGTTATTGAATTTGTCGATTTTGTTTTGTCTTTGTAATTTCCTAGTAATTTGATTGATTATGTGATCGATTTAAGGCTAGCTAAGGCTTTAATTTGATTATTGGATGATTTTTTAAAAAAATTGATTGTTTCTTTCAGGTTGACAAACACTTTAATATTCTAAGCGGAGATACGGAGTGCATCCATTACCGCTCGGGGAGGTTAGTTACGTGTTTGTCGTTGAGTTAGGGTGGGAGTTGGTGGTGAATGAAGGTTAAACAATGGATAAAGGTGACACTCTAATTTTACGGGATACCAAAAAAAATAACATAAGAGTAACACTGGAATAACACGTGGTAACAAAAAAGAAAATAACATAAGAGTAACACTGGAATAACACGTGATAACAAAAAAAAATATAATAAAAGTAACATTAGAATAAAACTGGAATAGCAAGTGGTAAATAAAATAACATAAGAGTAACACGTGAATAACACAACAATAACATCAGAGTAACACGTGAATAACACAACAATAACATCAGAGTAACACAAGAGTAACACGTGAATAACACAACAATAATATCAGAGTAACACGTGAATAACACAACAATAACATCAGAGTAACACAAGAGTAACACGTGAATAACACAACAATAACATCAGAGTAACACATGAATAACACAACAATAACATCAGAGTAACACGTGAATAACACAACAATAACATCAGAGTAACACGTGAATAACACAACAATAACATCAGAGTAACACAAGAGTAACACGTGAATAACACAACAATAACATCAGAGTAACACTTGAATAACACAACAATAACATCAGAGTAACACAAGAGTAACACGTGAATAACACAACAATAACATCAGAGTAACACGTGAATAACACAACAATAACATCAGAGTAACACGTGAATAAAAATAAAAATTAATGTAAGAGTAACACTTGAATAATACAAATAAAAAAAAGAGTAAAAAAAATAACATAAGAGTAACACTAGAATAACACGCCGCAACCAAATTTTTTTATTAAAAAAACGTAAAATTAACACTAGAATAACATGCGGTTTAAAAAAAGTAAAAAAAAATTACGCAAGGGTAACACGCAGTAACAAAAAAAATTTTAAAAAAAATAACATAAGAGTAACACAGAAAAACACACGCTAACAAAAAAAGACTAAAAAAACATAAGAATAATACTAGAATAACACGCGGTAACAAAAAAAAGTAAAAAAAGAAAAATAACGTATGAATAATACTTGAATAACACATGGTAACAAAAAAAAAGTATAAAAAATAACGTAATCGTAACACTATAATAATATGTGGTAAAAAAAAAGTAAAGAAAAAACAAAAAGTAATATAATCAGCATAAAAAAGAATTATGAGAACATAAGAGTAACACTACAATAACACTTTGGTAGTACCAACTCAGCATAAGAACTCAACTCACGAGATCCCGCCTATATATATATATATATATATATATATATATATATATATATATATATACATACATTTAACCCTAGTGTCGATATTAGGAGTCTCAAAATATATCGTCACGCTTCGTTTTCCGTGTCGCGGAAACCCGACACAACACTAAATAAAATCCTAACCACATCTAGTCTAGATACCTAATAACCACCCTATAGCCACCCTACATGCAAATGAGCCAATACATGTTGAAGCATGCCCTCTTTTGTCTCTATGGATGTCGTCCATCCCCTTCCCTATACCCTTCTTTTTGTCTTTCCAAAATCTCCACTCCAACACTCAATAAAATCTTATAACCCAAGCTCCTACCTTATTTCTTGGCTCACTCAAACACCATCAACAAAAAAAAAAAAGAGTAGAGAGAAAGAGAGGAAAAAAAAACAAAAACAAAAGAAGAAGAAGAAGAAGAAGAAGAAGAAGAAGAAGAAGAAGGATAAAGCTTAAGGAGGAGGATCTAGCTAACACCAAGATCTTCACTTGGTGAAAATAATTAAACCACCACTATTTTTATGTTGAATCACCTTAAGAACACCATTCATAAACAATAAGCAAGTAACAACCATTAAAGTGTCAAAATCGTAGGTTAAACAAGTCAAACTTAAACTCGTAGTTTTAGTGTGAAAAACATAAATGTCGTATCTACTATTGTTATTAAAATCCCCACAAAAATTCACGGTCATTGCATGCACCTTTTAGAAATGAAAAATACATTAGTGAAACCTGTTTTCAGGTAGCTTGGAATTTCATATCTCACTTTAATAATCCTAAAAGTATATCTATTGAACAAGTTAGGGTCTCATATTTTAACACAATAACATCCTTTGAGTTTAAAGCATATTAGACTCTGGAATCGACTTGTTTCATGTTGTTAATAAGGATCCATGCACCGACACTTTTTGTGACTCTAAATCCGACCTATTCTGAAAACAAAAACATGATTTTAGATATCTAAAACTCCGATTTAGACTTCACCCTTGTAATGACTAAAGTTACTAGACTCAGAAAGGAATCCATAAAAACTGACCTTGCTTTAAAATATGATGTTTTTGATTTATTCTTATTTTTGTAATATGATACGACAATCTGAAATATATGACTAAAAGTGATTCACTAAATCGATTGTTGAGAACCTACAATTTTCGAAACAAGGCACTAGAAAACATAGCTACACTAAAAAAGAATACTTGATTTTTGACTATAGTAAAGTTAAAAGAAAAATATGCATAATAGCCTCTTGAAAATTTGAGTTTCGACGTTTTAAGGCCCGAACCAACCCGAAACATCTTGTGAGCCGGAAACCGTCACTGTTTCACTAAACTGTAATTTCAGAGGCCTTAGAGTCGATTTTGGACTTTGACACCATGACACTTAAAGTTATATAACCCTTTGAGGAACACAACCTCACTGGTCTTACACCAAAAAAGTTAAGTAACGAAGGCGTTATGACGTTTTGAAGTCACTGTTCACAATCTGTAAAATCGTAAAGTATGTATAAGATAGTAAGCTTGTGTAAACCAAGTGTATAAGCTAAAACTTGTTAAACCAAAAGCACCAACTTGATAAAATACTCTTAACTATTCTGATCATGAACTTAGTTCGCTTTCTTAAGAAAAAAATTCGAAACAAAACATTCAAAATGGAAACATAACAAAAACCGAGTAAAATGCATAAAACCAATTGAACTAGTTAAGGACCGACTGGAATAATTTAGTAACGAGTACTTTATGTATATTGTAAACTCGGGATTTTTTTACAGTTATTGTACATGATTTAGTGAACCCCGTCTTATCCGGACTACGGCGTGAGGATCCTCTCCATACGGCCTCTATCCATTACTTACTAAAGAAATTGAAGAAACGTTTTCTTCGACGGAAAGTGTTTTAAGATTTGGAAGGACTAGCTATTTTGGATCGGATTTTCTTATTTAGAAACTTGAACTTCTCAAGGATATTCTACTTTCTTATGAATTCTAAATTTAAGTAAAACTCTTATTTACTTTTGGACTGTTTACCTTACTCAACATTATTCTTAACCCTCTTTTGTTTTTGTCCTTAATTGGACCTGCTATGACCACATTTGTGCGAGCAGAACGTGTGACAGGTACTCGGGGAAACTAAGATGTAGTATGATTGGGAGAGCGCGCTAAATCAAGATTATCGAAGATGACGCTCAAATAATTTATCTATTATGAATTATTGAACTTTGAATTTTCGCTTCCGCAAACATTTTATTTTGGTTGTAATCAGATTTGAATTTCTTTCCTTTAATCTACTTAGATTTACACCCATACTTATTATATGATTTGGATGCTACTACTACATTTAGTTTAATGTGACCCACCCATAATCCGAGTTTTATCTAAAGTCGCTTTTCCGAAAAGAAAAGGATTATGGGGGTCTTACAAAGTGGTATCAGAGCGGGATTCCTTCTTGGATTGGTGATTAGATCTTCATATATATTCACCACCCGTGAATCGACCGACCTAAGTAATGATTTTCAAAAAGTTTTTTTAAAAAAAAATTATATATATATATATAATAACGATAATAAATGACGCGTGTGAGATGAATGTGGGATTGTATGAGACGTATGTTACGAATTGTTGGAATCGACTTGAATGATTGGACATTATGATTTGTAAGGGATATGGAAATGGTATGCAATGTTGTATGTTAATATGATTTGAAGTGAAATTGAGTATGCACATAATATGGTGTTATGAAATGGAATCTTAACTTATGATGGAACTTCAGAGGTGTAACATATTGAATTCGTTGAGATTATTTACATGAGAATTTGTCTTATAAATCAAATTGTAATGTGATGGCGATTATTGTTGGGAATGTATTGCATGATATGGCTATTGGTTCTATCTGGAGTTGTAACATGATGTTAGAGTTTTAGTGATCATATAACTAATCGAAGCCGTGAGTTGTAAATTGTTTTAACACTATTGAATTATATAGATTATGGATTTTGAGACTTGATATTACAAGTGAAGATTTACGTGGGAGTATAATCGTAAATTTAAAAATAACTAATAAAATAATTAAAATCAAATGTTGCACTACTTATTAGCCTTTGGTATTGTTTGTTGCAATGAGGCTTAAAGTTTAACTATGCTAGTGTTTAATTGAGGTTAAATGTCTAAAGAGTTTAGACTATAAGTGGGCATTAAAATTTTGATATATATAAGCAAAGTGAAAGTATATATAGTAGGTATATCTGAACATTCTTTAAGGGACATTGGCTATAGGATCAACGTAATAGTACATTTTATTTGGGAACCATAGTGTGTGGAGAATGTTCCATATGGCACAGAGGGATATTGTTAATTAGTTGTTGATAAGCAAGAAACTGATGTAAAAGAGCTTACTTGAAAAGTTAGTTAGACTATATAAAAAGGATAACCTTGAGAGGAATTTGGAGTTTAGGGAAGTTTGCATGACTGAATACACCTATTTGTGGTTGCTGATTAAGAAATCTTGGAAATTTAATTTGTGAGATGTAGGACTAAATATTTCTTCGTATATGGGCGATGAATTGAGGTATTGATAAGTATGTTATTGTTGTTATAATGATACGAATGTTATTGAAATATATCACTAGATAACTTTTCTTGAAAAACTATTATACCAATGATTCGATTTAACTTTGTGGATTATCAAGAACTATTTAGTTGGGAAAAAAAGGATGAACATTTACGATATTATATTTGAGAATGATGATGATGTAATGTGAAGATCGGTGGTCTAGAGATAGCATGTGTAGAAAATAATTGATGAGAGGTACTAGCTGAGAGAATCGAGGTAATATGACTTGCTCAACTGGGATGATATTTATGATGTGGATATTTAAGGTGATTGTGCTTCGAATAATGAAAAGATATTGGAATAGAGTATACTGGAATAAAGTATGATGTTATCAAATTGACTCCACTTAATGCACTGAATTTTTGAGAATAAGTGTAAGGACTATATTGGATCAATGATGAAGTTGAGTCGTCGAGATGTAAATCGTAATTTATGGGTTATTAATACATTTTGGTGGAGAATTTCGTAGATTTAAATGAGAGGGTAGATACTTATTTTGCTTTAGTATGACCAAGGAATTACATAGGTATGACATTGGTGATTTAGGTCGCAACATGACTTTGAGATAATGAAAGCTTAGCACAAATGGTTGTGGTTCTTAATTGAGGAGAATAGTTTGAAGTAATTAGTATTAAGAGATCACTTTAATTTTGGTATACATGAGGAGAAAGAACAATTTAAATCTTTGGGATGAGTAGAAAAATGGCCTAAAGTGATGTAAGTGAACTTTATTGAGGTATGTTCAAGAACTAGTTTACTTATGGGAATACTCATTTGAATTTGCGAAAAGAGTTGAAAGAATCATCTAATGGTTTGTAAAATGTGAGGTATATTTGAGGCTCGGATGCGTGATGCATATAAAGTCTGGTTTTGTTTAAAATTAAAGGTAATTAGAATGAACAGTTTGTCCGAGTAAGATATATTATAATATTTGATCTCTTTGAGACGCTCCTTTAGACCTTGTGGACACATTCGTGAGAAAGATAAGTTCACGTGTTTGAGCTAGCTTACCAACCACACCATGAAATAAATGAGTGAATTGGATGAATATGAAACATGTGGAGTGACAAGAAACTACGTAGGGTAGTCAACTTTATTAAAGAAGCGGAGTATATAAGATCAGTAATTTAAGCTTATAGATTGTGATCATGATAACTATGGGCTATATAGTCTAACTGGCCATAAAGAGTCGCTGATTAATTCTCAATAAAGAAAGGGAGAGGATATACGCCACTAGAGAAGGCAAGAGAAGGTGATGAACACGAGGAAGAGTGTGATCTAGTGCGGAATTCGAGTGGGATTTCAATAGCGATAATTACGAGGATTTATGTAGTACACGTGGGTACAATCTAGTTATTAGGAACATACAAGCTAACTATATCGTGGATATTTATAATTATTTTATCTAAGACAATAAAGGGTGAATATTAGCTTAGGACAATTATTAGCCTATTTATTATTCATACAAAGATGGATACTTGAGTTGGTACAATGTTGGCCTACTGATTATGATATAAGATTGGTTGAATAACCTTGGATGCTTAGTCCTTATGGTACAAATGACTGTTGAGGTATCAGTTGTATGAACGGCAGTACGAGATGACGTATACACTGTTGATATTTAGTTTTAAGGAAGAATTTCAATCATGTGAATAATACTGTGAGATGTTATACATACGATTGTTGTCAATTAACTGTGTGTGATATAAAGGCTACATGTAGTAGAATGAGATACTATCCATGACATTGAAATCGATTTGAGATCTTTAAGTCTCATATGTTGAAGGAGTGTAATGAGACACTATTTGTTTAAATGATATCACCAAATATTATATCTCTATCTTTTATTGGAACGAAAGTAGTATGTTTAGAAAGAATAATAGTTATAAGAAATAGAATGGACACTGGAATAGTAGCTAACTGTGTGGCGTGATCTTGTGTAGTAAGTTGGATATTTACGTGTCCTAAGATATTAAGAACAAGCGATTACCAATATACTTAAGGAATTATTGTTGGCGTGTGGATTCAGTAAAGAGGCATGAGATTATGATTAATTGTGAAAAGAGGATGTAATGTCGCGAGAAGTCAAAAGAGGATATGAGGCTTATATACAATTGTTCACCAAAGAGCAAATGGAGTTAATATTTGTGATGAAGTTAAGGATATGATTAAGGATACATATTTTATGGAAAAGTAATGGACATGACCAATGGAACTTGAGTGAAAGATAGAAGTCTGACGTAGCATGATATTGATTGAGATTCTTGAGGAACACTTGGTTATTTGAGGTAACTGTTATAACAATCTGTAAAGAGTTTTCGTAGTTGTTGGAGGCTTGTAGCATGTGAAGAGATAATGTTTTAAGTAATTTATACTAAGAAGAATTTTACCAATTATAGTAATTGACCGATGGAGAAAATCTAAGGGTGAATTTTCGGGGAACCCTTATTGGCCATTTAGTGATTTGACGTCAATAGATAATGCTAAAATTACTAGAGTATCTGTTGATTTTAACGATCAATAAGGAATTTGAGATATACCTAGTTTTGTGGATGTGAGATGACGGAGAAACGAATTGTGAAGTTCTCAAATAACGGTTAATTAAGGCCGCTAAATTAATTTCAAAATGTGATACATGGAATGTTATGAGGCTTAAGGTGAATGATGTTACGACTGTGTAAATTCGAAGAATTAAGTTAATGATTACTAGAATTTCATGCGGAATTGGATTTAATGAAATTATTAATAGTTGTATATCATTTGGAGATTTGAGGATAAAAATTTGTTTCTATTTTTGAGGTAAAACAGATTTAAGAGTTTTGGTTTAAAAGTGTTAGTAACTCCGCAAGAGGTTAATGGATTTTGTGGAACACGTGTATATGTGAAATTGTTGATGAAAATAATAAAGATAGAAGATGCAATTGGATAAAAGAGGAAGTGCTGATCGTTTCTCACGAAACTAGAAAACGGACCAACATAGCGATTGATTATTAACCATGAGTAAAGAACGGAAATTAACCATGATTGGTAGATAAGTTGTTGTTGGTTAGATTATCACCTAGGAGAAGGGCGATGCGATTGCGTAAAACCATAGGCCAATATGAGACCTTGGATGTAATTGAGGAGGTGGTATGGTCAACAAATGACGTCCGCGCTTAGAATGCCGAGGAAACCTTAGAGCTTAAGTACCCAGAACTATTTGAGGTAATTATCTAGTTACGAGGACGTAACGTTCTCTAAGGAAGGTAGGATGTAATACTTACATTTTATCCTTGCATAGCTAGGAATGTTGGTTCACTAATTGCTGTTGATAATAGAGTTAACTGCGATTGTTGAGGGTAGTTTTAAACTTCGAGGACGAAGTTTGTCTTTAAGGAGGGTAGATTGTAATACCCGTAAAATCATCAAATAAAATAAAAAGGGAAATTTAAAGATAATAATAATAAAGTATTATAAAGAATAAAATAATAAGAACTAAAATGGGAAATTAGTAGCGGTACAACTATCACGTAACCTAGAATTTAATCCGACTTTGAGACGATAATCTAATAACGCTATCATCGTCAAACGGTAAAAGAATTTATAATAAAATATATTCCTTAAATTTATTTTAATAAGAGAGAGCATTATATATATATATATATATATATATATATATATACATTTTAACCCTTGTGTCGATATTAGGAGTCTCATAATATATCGTCACGCTTTCGCTTTCCGTGTCGCGGAAACCCGACACAACACTAAATAAAATCCTAACCACATCTAGTCTAGATACCTAATAACCACCCTATAGCCACCCTACATGCAAATGAGCCAATACATGTTGAAGCATGCCCTCTTTTGTCTCTTGGATGTCGTCCATCCCCTTCCCCATACCCTTCTTTTTGTCTTTCCAAAATCTCCACT
Source organism: Heliosperma pusillum (assembly GCA_022085475.1). Classification (NCBI taxonomy): domain Eukaryota; kingdom Viridiplantae; phylum Streptophyta; class Magnoliopsida; order Caryophyllales; family Caryophyllaceae; genus Heliosperma; species Heliosperma pusillum. Next base: position 6,103 of record JAIUZE010026856.1, on the reverse strand, counting down.
CCAACACTCAATAAAATCTTATAACCCAAGCTCCTACCAGATTTCTTGGCTCACTCAAACACCATCAACAACAAAAAAAAAGAGTAGAGAGAAAGAGAGAGGAAAAAAACAAAAGAAGAAGAAGAAGAAGAAGAAGAAGAAGAAGAAGAAGAAGAAAGCTTAAGGAGGAGGATCTAGCTAACACCAAGATCTTCACTTGGTGAGAATAATTAAACCACCACTATTTTTATGTTGAATCACCTTAAGAACACCATTCATAAACAATAAGCAAGTAACAACCATTAAAGTGTCAAAATCGTAGGTTAATATTGGACAGATTACAAATCGGACTTAAACTCGTAATTTTAGTGTGAAAAAAATATATGTCGTACCTACTGTTGTTATTAAAATCCCCAAAAAATTCAAGGTCATTGCATGCACCGTTTAGAAATGAAAAATAGGTTAGTGAAACCTGTTTTCAGGTAGCTTGGAATTTCATATCTAACTTTAATAATCCTAAAAGTATATCTATTGAACAAGTTAGGGTCTCATATTTTAAAACAATAACATTCTTTGAGTTTAAAGCATATTAGGCTTTGGAATTGACTTGTTTCATGTTTTTAAGAAGGATCCATGCACCGACACTTTTGTGACTCTAAATCCGACCCATTCTGAAGAAACATGATTTCAGATATCTAAAACTCCGATTTAGACTTCAACCTTCGAATGACTAAAGTTACTAGACTCATAAAGGAATCCATGAAAACTGACCTTGCTTTAAAATATGATGTTTTTGATTTATTATGATTTTTGTAATATGATAAGACAATCTGAAATATATGACTAAAAGTGATTCACTAAATCGATTGTTGAGAACCTACCATTTTCAAAAAAAGGCACTAGAAAACATAACTACACTAAAAACGAATACTTGATTTTTGACTATATTAAAGTTTAAAAAAAAAATTCATAGTAGCCTCTGGAAAATTTGTGTTTCGATGTTTTAAGCCCCGAACCAACCCGAAACATCTTGTGAGTCAGAAACCGTCACTTTTTCACTAAACTGTAATTTCAGAGGCCTTAGAGTCGATTTTGGACTTTGACACATTGACACTTAAAGCTAGATAACCCTTTAAGGAACACAACCTCACTGGTCTTACCCCCATAAAAATAAGTAACGAAGGAGTTATGATGTTTTGAAGTCACTGTTCGGAATCTGTAAAACCGTAAAGTATGTATAAGATAGTAAACTTGTGTAAACCATGTGTATAAGCTATAACTTGTTAAACCAAAAGCACCAAATTGATAAAATACTCTTAAATATTCTGATCATGAACTTAGTTCGCTTTCTTAAGAATAAAACTCGGAACAAAACGTTCAAAATGGAAACATAAAAAAAACCGAGTAAAATGCATAAAACCAATTGAACTAGTTAAGGACCGACTGGAATAATTTAGTAACGAGTAGTTTATGTATATTGTACACTCGGGATTTTTGGACAGTTATTGTACATGGTTTGGTGAACCCCGTCTTATCTGGACTAGGGCGAGGGGATCCTCTCCATACGACCTCTATCCATTACTTACTAAAGAAATTGAAGAAATGTTTTCTACGAAGGAAAGTGTTTTAAGATTTGGAAGGACTAACTATTTTGGATCGGATTTCCTTATTTAGAAACTTGAACTTCTCAATGATATTCTACTTTCTTATGAATTCTAAATTTAAGAAAAACTCTTATTTACTTTTGGACTGTTTACTTGACTCAACATTATTGTTGACCCTCTTTTGTTTTTGTCCTTAATTGGACCTGCTATAACCACGTTTGTGCGAGCAGAACGTGTGACAGGTACTTGGGGAAACTAAGATGTAGTATGATTGGGAGAACGCGCTAAATCAAGATTATCGAAGATGACGCTCAAATAATTTATCTATTATGAATTATTGAACTTTGAATTTTCGCTTCCGCAAACATTTTATTTTGGTTGTAATCAGATTTGAATTTCTTTCCTTTAATCTACTTAGATTTACACCCATACTTATTATATGATTTGGATGCTACTACTACATTTAGTTTAATGTGACCCACCCATAATCCGAGTTTTATCTAAAGTCGCTTTTCCGAAAAGAAAAGGATTATGGGGGTGTTACAATAACTCTCACAATAATAATACTAATTATTGTGGATTAATAATATATGTTTTGTGTTTTATGAAATGATACCTCCAATCTCACGTATTTATAGGTGATCATGGAGGCTAACTTATTACCTTTTTAAAGCCAAAGATGAATATTTCTCACATATTCAATTAAGGAGTTTTTTCATTAACAATTAATAGCATGAACGCATCTTGTCATTCAATGGACGAGTAACATCTTGAGTTTACTTAATGTGGAAGTTCCTTCAATTAAGAAGAGAATAATCTAACAGTTAATTCCAAGTTTTACCCTTTGTTTTCATAGCAAATATAAAGGAAAGGGAGGGGATGCCAAGTATGACTGAACAAAAAAAAATTGCTATCTATTATCATCTCTATTATGTTAACGGGTGTTTACAGTTTCAAAGTAGGTTTTTTTTTCTTTTTTTGGCAACGGTAAAACAAAGTCTTATACAGACGGCATTTGACTCAATTGGTCAAATGCACTAATTTTAATTAAAAAAGTACACAATCGCAACATAGAAAGTATATCGGTAAGCAAAAGCGTGTTGACGGCGAACGGAATGTTGAACACAAGCTTGAACTTCACTTTTTCTACATGCCTGACGGTTTCCGAGAGCCAATGAGTCTTCCGGGCTGCCAAGAATGAGCAAAGTGTACTTACGCCACAAGGACGTTGGAATGAGTTGTGAAATGGAAATACCATCCAGGAAGCCCGGCCTTCGATGGAAAAATATCTCCTACACCTTGAAACACATTCTCTGCGGACAAGAACCTCAATGCCAAGGAAAGTAAGTGAGTAGAAAGGACGCGAAGAACAAGCCACAACGAACAACTCCCTAACCAACGCCATCTCAGAAGGCCAAATCAAGATGGGTACAACACAAACCAAATGTAAAGTTACCATAACGATTTTGATTAGAAACACGACACTTCGAACTATTAACCCAATGATTAAGGGACATGACACCCTTTACCAATAAAGCCAATTTATTACTACAGAATAAGACAATAGCACAAAACAAACGTCATTGAATAATGTGTTGAGACCACTACAACCATCCCCACCAAGACCACCCTCCAGCCCAACTAATCGCAACCCAAACCGACCCAAGACTATGATAAGCACCAACACCCAGAATCCATGACTACATGAAATATGCCACGCCAAAATGTACACCTACCACCAGAAGACGACCACGCACGCACGCGGCCCACCAACCACCATTTTCAACGCCACCAACCCAGCACCAAACCCCCAACTTCAGAAATTTTACAGAACAACCTGTACGCCACCAACAGTCAGACAGACTCAAATTAAAGACAAAGGGCGACCCATAAAAAAGGACCGAGACCAAGATAACTCCACAAAGACCAATACTCTCGCATGACATACATGAACTAACAGGTGGGGGAAGGGGGCGAGGGAGAGGGGAACACCGTGTCACCACCATGCATAACCATACAAGGGTAAGACAACTCAGGACCACAAAACGTCACAGAACAGCCCCAACAAAAGGATGATACAAAACCGCTCGAAGAGGTGGGGGAAGGGGGCGAGGGGAAGGGGAACACCTCTCCGACATCACCTTGAGGCGCACTAGCAAGAAGACCCCATGATCAAGAGCATTTGGGTAGCGGACGGGCAGTGAAAAAAGAAAAAAGAAAAAGATGAAGGGAGGAAGATAGTGGCGAGGCGGCGGCGGCGACGGCGGCACATGAACAAAGAAATGAGCAAAACGACGGCATCTCCCACGATTAAGATGAAATGATGGCGGTTAATAAAAGACGAGTCGGATTGCCGGAGATGGGCCAAAGAAAAGCCACATCTCCGGAGATAGAAAAATTAGAGAGGAAGAAGGTGGGGGTGGGGCGGCGGCAGTGAGGCAAGGGGAGTAGGGTTTTTTGTTTAGGGTTTTTTTTATTTGAGAGGATTTCCTCTCTTTTATTCCACTCCTAAACACTTGAGTTTCAAAGTAGTTGAGCGCTATCTTTATTCTTATTTTCTGTAAGAAAAACCAGTTACGCTTTATATCTTAGGAGTCATGACAATTCCAACATGGATATGTACCGGTGTCTAACCCCTCACACGAGTATGAGTAACACAGTCGCATATGGTTGTGTGAGCAAGGTGGTATCCATACATGATTCACAAGTTACGGGAGATGCAAACTAGACAAGGCAGAGAAACAAATCGGTGGCAAGGTATCATTTGAGTTCCAGTTTCATTTATGCTTAAAGATAATGCTACCACGATTAAATAATGTTGCTTATTTGACATTAAAAATGTTACATTTGATTTAAAAAGTGTTGCTATTTCAACAATAAAAATGTTGCAGCTACTTATACAAGTGTTGTCGGAAAAAAAGTGTAGCATGCTAAAAACAATTGCATGCAACACTTTGTAAATGTGTTGCTTTTATCCATTAGGTAAGTGTTGCACTAAATATTGCATTAGGCTAATACAATAGAACTTTAAGCAACACACCTAAACGTGTTGCCTAAAGTATAATATAAAGGCAACATTTATAACACATTTTGTAATATTTTTGGGGTGTTGTAATAGTCTCATTTTGTAGTACTGATCGTTCTATTGTTATTAGAGTTAATTATTGAACAAATTTTGTTGATTAACTTAACACTAATAATAACTTGGGATTAGTTGCAACAGGAGTTCAAGATCAAACACAAGTCACACTAACCAGCTCAAGAGGACAGAGTCTAGCAAAGTCAAGGAGTCCACAAAGCAACTCAACCAGCAGCCTAGAAACCTACATGACTAGCTATGATAACCTACTCTACAATCCCAACACCCTTGAATACACTCCCAACAAAAACAACCCACCCTACAGCCAGAGAACAACCCACAAAAACAACCCCAACCCCAACAGACAACAAGAAAACAGCCAAAGTACAATTCAGCCTCAGTCACCTTGGGCAGGGTCCATGGTGAGCTTCTACACCTAGACACATCCAACCAGTGCTCAAACTTGGTCCTAGGGAGGGTCCTCTACATTTTTGTCCAGGATTTCTTCTTGAGAAAACGTCCACATAAAAAGTTAGTCTAGGGACCAAGTTCAACAGTCAGATTTCAACCCTTTTGTGCAGTAGTTAATATGTCACTGTCAACCTTCCCCTTTTGAACAAGCAATGCGTGAGGGACCTTCAGCACATCTTTGGGATCCATCCTACTTCAGTTTGGCTCACAAACCCAAGCTTGAAAGTCCACTCTTCATCCAAGACATACCTGATCAAACAATTAAGGAAGATTGTCCCTTTAGAAACTGCTTTTCTGCTTTATCTACTTTATGTCAGTATTCTGCAAGTTTGTAGCTGTTATTTTGTTTCATGTTGTAAGCCTTTGTGGCCCTAGATGTATCCTAACGTCTGAGATGTATCCTTGCTGCCTATATAAGGCCTTTACCTAATGAAATGCAAATCAGATTTGAGTAAAACTTTAAGAACTGAAACATTGTTTCTGTTTGAACTCTTGGCTGTGTGCTGGAGTATCCTTCCTTTGCTGTGTGCTGGGAAGAGAGTCTAGGCTCTTTGCTGTGTGCTGGAGTCAAGTCTCAACCCTCAACCATTGGCTGTGTGCTTTGGTTAAGGTTCTATCTGTCCTAACCTCAGCATTCAGTCCAGAAATCAAACTTAGTTTAGTGTGCTCAGTTCAAGGCCTTCTTTCTTTGTGTTTTGTCTATTTTCTCTATAATTTCAGTGCAAATTGGTTATCAGAGCTTTGGTTTGTGAGTCCATTTTCCCCAACTACATTAAAAACACAAAAAACAACCATGAGTGAAGAGAGAGTTGCAGGGCTGGAGGCTACAGTCCAAGGCCTTACCAGAACTGTAATGGAAGTCACAAGATCTGTCAATGAACTCCTTGATGGTCATCTTAACAATGACATAAGGGGAGGCAGGGGTCGAGGAAGGGGAGCACCAATGCCACCTATTGGAGGTAGAAGAAGA
>JAIUZE010026850.1:0-18022 GCA_022085475.1 Heliosperma pusillum | reverse complement strand
CAGCCTGGGGAGCTACCATGAGTGACCGCTCCCGACCCAAGGTTTGGGCCGGGGTGTTACAAGTATGCTTGGTGACCCTTTCTTACCATACTCAACAACTTCATTACGGAAATCAAAGACACACCCATTCGGGAATGAGATCCCTTATAGGTTATTCTAACTCCTAGAGGACTCTTTAAATAAATCTTTTGATCTCTACACTCGAATCTAGCATGGTACAAGGCTAACCAATCTATCCCTAGGATTACATCAAACTCTCCTAGAGGGAACTTAAGGAGGTTAGCGGGAAAGATGGTCCCCGCAATAGAGATAGGGACATTAGGGTAAATAGTGGAACATGAGACAATTTCTCCGGATGGCAAGGATATGGGAGTATCCTCACTAGAAGTAGGCTCGATAGCTAATTTATCAACATAAGTTGAAGACACAAAAGACATGGATGCACAGGTATCAAATAAGATGAGGCACGGTTGTCCTAAAATTGAGAACATACCCGTGATTATCTCCGGATGAGAATCGGCTTCGGCTCGGCTTAGAACATAGATAGATCCCTTGGGCTTAGCATTTGGAATGGGCAACTTCTGATCGGGGCAATCACGGAAACAGTGACCGGTCTTCTTGCAAAAGTAGCAAATGAAGGGTCTACCATGGCATCCAACTCCGGGGTGAGCGGGTCTCTTACAACCGTCACAAATTCTTCCTTGAACTTGAGCTTGAGGGGGAGCATAAGGTCTAGGAGCCACATTGGAAGTAGCTTGAGGGAAGAGAGGAGTGAGAGCCCTTGCATTAGCATTCGGGGGAGGGTTGAATCTCCGCTTGTTGGCATAAGCATTTGAGGATGAGGGAGTAAACAACCTTTTGCCATAGAAGTTTGGCTTAGGCGAGAAAGAAAGAGGGGGACTTCTCATCTTTGCTTCATCCTTGATGGCCTTCATAGAGTTCTCGGCCCAAAAAGCATCATCATATAATTCTCCAAAAGAGGTGGAACTCCTCCTTAATTTGCTTTGGAGCAAAGCATTAAGCTTGTTACGATAGTAGAAAGCTCGGTCTTCATCATCCTTAATGAGCCTTGGTGCAAAATGAGCAAGTTTGTTGAATTGAGTTGTGAAGTCTTGAACTGACAAGTCACCTTGCTTGAAATCGATGAATTCTTTGAGTCTTTGTTGTTTGAGTTCTTTGGGGTAGAATCGGTCTTCAACAAGGGTCTTGAATCGTCCCCAATTAAAGTTGGCTTCAAGTGTAGCAGTGGGACTAGTAATCGACCACCAGTTGTCAGCTTCTCTCACAAGAAAGTGTTTAGCAATTCTTACTTTGTCTTCCTCCCAAACTTGATACAAGTCAAATTGCTTTTCCATCTCCCGGAACCACTCCGAGAGCTCGGTAGGGTCCGGTTCTCCTCCATAAGGTTTGGTCTTGCTTCGAGAAATTTGACTAGCCACCCAAGCATAGCCTCCTTGGTGGTGATCTTCTCTAGGAGGATGAGCTTGGTTAGCTTGAGCATGAGCCGCATCTTGTTGATTTCGTAGGACTTGAGTGAGAGCCTCTAAAATGACCTCTAAAATGACATTCTCTACAAGTCGAGGTCTAACCATCTTCATAAGAGATAAAACAAATCAAGGTTAGTCCTAACACATAGCATAAACAAAGAGACTACCAAATAAAGTCCTTAACTTCTACCCATCTCTCATTTATTATTTTAAGGTCAAGTAATTTAAGTTTAGGGTCCACGTGTGTGCGTCGGGAGCGTCATTGGCTCTGATACCAACTGTGACAACCCTCGCGAAAGCATAAAGATAAACAAGTAACTAGCAGCGGAAATTAGAGAATTTTTAAAACTTTTTAAGGTAAGATTCGCAAAGATCATCAAAAGTTAAAATCCAACATAAACAACTGAGTAGTAGTGTCAAAAGGGGGTCGACAGATTACTACAAGGGAGACAACGGTCCCAAAAATATACAATAAGTCTAAAGATAAGAGAGTCTAAGCGGTAATAGGTAATCATCGTAAACAACGCTCGCTAGCTCACACAAGTCTCAACCCCATGTAGCACGGACCTGTACCTGTACATTCATGAAACATGAACGCCACAGTCAGTGGGGAGTAACTCCGGGTTCTCCCAGCCATATCACATCAAAACGTACATAAGTAAACACATAGTCATGTAAACATAAATATATATCATGCCGAAAATGAGATTACATTGAGATAATAGCAATATACGAGTAAGGGAAATCATCATCATCATCATCATGCAATATAAGACTCGGGGAAGACTCCGCTTGGCAACCATATAGAACACTAAGGGCTTGCATCTCACCATTAGCGACATATGCTTGAGAAGGTTTGGGACTCGACAAACAAACAATTCATAGGCATCCAAGTCAATCAAGCATACAACCCATCTTACGATCAAATATATGCATACACTCTCACGGTAAATGACACGCACTAGCATCGTGTACAAGCAGCAAGACAAATCATTGGAAGTCCACGAGATAAACGTTTCCCTGAACCCATACACGATAAACGTTTCGCATATGGAAGACTCTAATCCTCCCGGTAGGACGACAATAATAATGCGGTCCTAGTCTAAACCTGGCCAGACTCTCGGGACAAGACGTGTACCCGATTCGACATGTGGCTAGACGTGCACACATCCAAGACTCGGTTAAACACAGAAGCCGAGTACCCCAAATCCGGCAGTACGGCCAACGGCAGAGGCGGATAAAGAGATCTAGTAACAAGTCAAGCTAGTACGCTACATGCAATGACACCACCTCGCAAGGATACAACATTTGACGGCCGGGTCGATCAACGCATTGCGTTCGCCTCCCAACAACGTCGTCATATCCCCACTAACACGCATACGAGCATCAAGGATACACCCCATCGCTCCGACATTCCAGTCTAACGAGGATAAGGTGTAGCCGGGAAATGAGAGTTCAAAGCACTCAAGAAGTAGTGCTCAAAAGAAAACATAATGTAGAACCGACTCAAGAGGGGGACATATTTAAAAACCGTCACCAACATGAGAATAGGGAATTATATAAATTTAACTATGATAAAAATGAATCAATACATGATACATAAACATTAGAACAAGTTTATGAAGCATAATAAGTAAGAAACATAGATCCCCTCTCCAAAACAACGTTGTTTGGAAACCAACTAAAACAAGGGTCCACTTCAAACGGTCATAACTAGAGATCTAGACATGAAAATGAAGAAATTCCAATGGAGGTGATAGCTTATCCTCTTACGGTTCCAACGAGATGTCACACGCCCAAAACAAGCAAGTAACGAAGGAGATATGGTTATTTTACGAAAAGGGGTCAGTGCAGGAAAATTTCTGTTGGTAGCGTGTGACGCAGCCTGCGTCACCACGACGCAGCCTGCGTCCCACACGGGATTCAGGCACGATCAAAACCGACATGCTATCAACAATAAAATCCTCATTTATCATCACAAACCATCAATTCTCATATCAATTAACAACTAACCAAATCCATCATTCAATCTAATTACTTCCCAATCAATTTCAACAACATTTGATAGCATCAAATCCACATTATATGTTCATCCATTATCACCAATCATTGCATAAGCATCATTTAAAGCAAAACCCACACACATTTAATGCTCAATACAAGTTCCAACATACTTAATGAACATAATTAGCCACAAGAACACTACTTAGCATAAGATTAGTAAAAGAAGACATAAATGGTGGAATTCACACACATGAAAGGCAACAAGTAGGATTCTCATGGGATTCATAGCAAAGGTTACATCTTTCTCTATTAAGACCACAAATAAAGTATAAAAACGTAAATTGATATCGAGTAACCCTTCACCGTTACCTTTTTGCGTCTTCAATAATCCTCTTGTTCTTCCTCTACTAGAAAATAGTCTTGGTCCGAATCTTGAAGGTCTCCTCCTACAAATTTGATACAAAAGATGAACATTTTCATCTTGGGAAAAAGATGAGAAAAAGAAAATGAGAAAGACTAGACTTTTCTTACCTTACTAGAAAGAGGAGAAGAAAAGAGAGAGAATAGGCTAAGAATTAGTTAATTTGGATGAGAAATGAGGGAGTTATGGTAGGATGTAAGTGGGAAAGGTTGAATGTTCAACAATGGTGATGGAGGCTCGGGTTTAGAGTGTTTGAGGGAGGTAGAAGAAGGTGAATAGTGAGCTGAAAACTTGAGTGGAAAAATGGGTTGGGTAAGGGTTAGGTTGGGTGAGTGGTGATTGAGAAAATTGCCCAACACATGGACTAAAGTGTAGCCCACCCGAAATTTCGTGTGGAGTCCGAATACGGACTCGGATTTGCTAAATTAGACACGGAAGACTAAGTTCTATTCTAAATCTAAAATTAAGCTACATAGCATTAATATATCGCTATTAAATTATAACGGCTATAATTACGGGTGTTACAAACAACCCTACCGGGATCATTGCTTCTAGTGGTAGCTATTATTCTGCACATGATACCTACTATACAGATGCTTCTGGATCCGCATCCGAGCCGCCTCTTTCAGAGAGGAGAGGCCGTAGCTGGTATCCTTTGAGATGAGATAATAAGCTCCCCTTGTTTATACTAGCTTGGGGAAGGATCGACATTTTGTAAGCTTTTATTTCTTTCTTTTATTTTTAGCATTTTTAGTTTTCTTTTTAGCCCCTTTTCCCATTAGAATTTCATCTTGTTTCTCTGTTCTATGTGCTACCAACCGTTTCTCGGTTTGAATCTATTATAATTACATGCACATTGAGGATAATGTGAAGTTTTAGCTTGGGGGAGGATTTGCATTTTGGACTTACTGCATTTAGGATTGCATTTAGATTTTTACTTTTCTCATTAGTTTATTTTCTTCTAATTTTCTTAGTTTATTTTTAGTTTTTATTGATAAAAAAACAAAAAATAAAAAAAATCGAAAAAATAAAAAAAGACAAAAAGAAAAGATCATTTCCATCTTACATTTCTCAATTTATAGTTTTTATAAGCCGATGTTTCAATATGTATGAGGAATTGTGTATTCATGGGGATGTCTTGTACACAGTAGGTAGAAAGTTGCATTTGGACTTAATTAAGCTTGATCTTGACTTTGGCAAGCTACTCATATTGTAAGGTAGAGCCTCCAGTGGTCGGTACATCTGAACCCGATCCCAGTTTAGGAGTGAGTAGTTTCTCCTTATAGTCTGTGTCACATCAAAACGCATAAGTATGGTTTTTATTCCATTTTCTATAAGTATTACTATCATGATCTACATTCTGAAGCCATTTAATCTTGTTCACATTTCGTATTTCCCATAAACACCCTTCTTCCTAGCTACATTATATTATTGCCTACCCTTGTTGAGCTAGTAACTGAATTTATGTGTAGGGGTGTTCTGTGCTTTTGCGATGTTCTGATAATGTCACCATTTGGTGTGAACTTGCTGTCTCGGGATTGCTGATTCCCGTGTTTTTCAGTGAAAGGAAGTTTGAAAAGAAAAAAAAAAGAGCTTTGAAAAATGAAAAATGAAAAATGAAAGAGAAAAAGCTCAAAAGAAAAAAAGAAAAAAAAGAAGAAGAGAAAAACGCTTCCATGAATGAAAAGGAAAAGAAAGAAAAATGTTGGGAAGTCGTAACTTGATTTGTCATGATTAATAAGCCAATATGCTGCTTTTGGCTTTGACTATTGTTGATGGAAATCGGTATGATTTGGATTGAGTATCCACTACACATTTGGTTATTACTAGCTTGACTTAAGTTCCACATGACCAAAATCGTTTGTCCACTTTTTACCCAAATTTCCCATACCTCTTCTTTACTTCTCTAATGCTTCCTACATTACATTTTGATCATGATTAGTCTTACTTAATGAATATGGATTGTCTACCATACTAGACCGCGGGCACATTCTTATAAGTTGGAGATAGGAGAGTGTCACTTCAAATTTGAACCAATATTTCCTATTTCACAAAAATTTGAGTGAAGAGTGTATCGAAAGAGTCCATAGTCAATAAGATCATGCAAAAGCTGAAAAAGTCCAAAGAATACTTACTATGCTGCGCCGTTATGTAAATCTCAACCATGATTCGCACTTTCCTTCGCCCTTGTTGTTACGGGTTTATGATTCATCTACTTGTAAGATCTTATTTTTGGGATTTGTATGATAGATTGATCATTGTTTGCTACCCTTGTCCTGGTTATGATTGTTATGTTTGCTTGAGGACAAGAAAGGGTTTAGCTTGGGTGAGTTTGATAAGTGATATTTTGTACTAATTTATCCCCTGTTTTAGCTCGATTTCTATACGATTTATGCACTTTGTTAAGTGATTAACGAGCTAATATTGCTATTCTAGTTGTTTTGCGTGCTTTGACTCGTTTTATAGGAAATGAAGCGGTTTTGCTATATTTTCTTACTTTATGGAGCAAAGGCACTAGAATACGAGTTTTCAAGGAACCGATGATAGCAATTTCACGATTTGACTACGATTCGCTACATCCTTCCTCGAGTGGACTTATCTTGGACTTTGACTTTGTTTCTCAAAGGAAAACATCAACCCAAGTTCAAAGGAAGACTAGCCCAAGCCCAATTACGTGTTACATTGACCAAGACCAAGGCATAGGATTCCGTGCCCAAAGACGAAATTGGAAGAGACGGAAAAATCCATCTGGGTTACATACCCGATCGGATTACCACATACCCGATCGGGTATGTTTGCTGTTGGACGTCTCTTGGCTCTTCTTCTACCAAGCTTTAATGAAGTGTTTTAAGGCTTTGTCTAGGGTATGAATTTGGACGAAATGCAGCAGCCATGCAGCCCTATAAAAGCCAAGGATCACAACACAATAATCACAACAACTTACAACCTAGAATCTACACATCTTAACAGAATAGTTTACATATTTCTTTCATACAAGTTTTAGATTATAGTTTATGCAATTTTAAGTACTTCTCTAGTGTTTTTATAAGCTTTTGTTATTGGGTTGGATATTTGTTCTTTACTTTCTTTCTTACATAATTTGCATTCCAAACTCGGTAGTCTTCTATCCTTAATTTACTTATGCAATTTTCGACATCATGAACTTTAATCTCATTAGTCTTGTTTTCATATTATTGTTGTTAGGAAATCCACATAAAAGTAATCTAGTCAAAACCAAAATATCGTTTAGTATGTCATCTTTTATTTTGCCTAATCATATAATAATCATCATAAAACTCATCACTAGAATCATTACTAATATAATCACCATAATCATTGTAGTACCTTTATTTTGTAGTTTAATTTTGTTCATCATTTTCCTCTTAATTTACTTAATCACATAAATTAGATATAACATTGTAAGATTATCATCATGTAAATACAATAAATAAAATTGTAATATTGAAATGATTTGCTAGTTAAAATGAATTAAAAGAAGAATCGATACAAATAGAACCACCTAGTTTATTTCTTCCTTTGGTCGTGCCAAATTCTATAACTTTGTTTAGTGGCCATGAACAATTGTTTGTATTAGTCAATTTCCGTCTTAGAAACGACAGTTGGGATGAGAATTAGGATTACCAATAGGGGTTTAGTGACCTAACCAGGCTGAGAGAACGTTAGGACCCATTAAAAAGTCGGTACGAATCCGAGAGGAATATACCGCTACAAGGCTTAGACAATCGTAGTAATTCTAATGTTGGTATCAATAAAGCTTTTAAATCATTTGACATGAATTTCTCTTTCTCTATATCAATTTGATTAGATAGTTTATTTTACTGTTTTAGATAGTTTATTTTATCTTCTTAGTTAGTTTATTTTACCGTCAATTTATTACCGTCCTTAGTTAGATTTACTTTATTGTCATTTGCTAGTGAATTAGTTTAGTTAGATAGCTTTTCAATATTGTCATTTTAATTATCGTTCTTAGTTAGATTTAAATATCGTCATCTTTCTTTCCGTCAATTATATTAGATATATTTTATTGCAATTTCCATACTCGTCATTTAAATATCGTCATTTACATACTTGTCATTTTATTTCATGTTAGTAGTTTAGACAACCACCTCAAATGAATCGAATATAAATGAAAATCACCCCATAGCAATTCATAGTTAACACGTACTCCCTGTGGATCGATCCCTACTTCCCTAATTACATTTGTTATGTTGTTAGCCTAAGAGTGGGTAATTATTTTTGCATCGAGCTCGCGACAAAATCCGGTGAACGAATTTGACATCATTAAATGTCTCCTATTTAATTTTTTCTAATGTCTTCATCCGTATGTACCAATATTTTGTGACAAGGTCATTGAGTAAGGCGGTATAAGAATTGATATTTGTTTGAGATGTGCCCATTTTTGTCAAATTTTTGACAAATACGTCCCTTAATCCTCTTCAAAAACTACGTTATTTTCCCTAAAAAACTTCTAAGTATACTATCTATGATTTTCCAACACAATGAAACTCACAATGAACCTTTTCAAGGAGCTTTGTTAGACATGCGCTTTAATATCGAAAGGTATGTGAAATTGTAAATGACAGACACGCTAGAGTATGTTTAGAAAAAGAACTAGTAATTCTATACAACTAAAAAATACGTCTTTAGTTAAAAATGTCATTATGTGTAATTTAATAGTAATATTTTATTCAAAAACTGTTTCAGGTCTCTTATAAAACAATAACTTTTGAAAATGATTAATATGATGAAGTTATGTTGAAATTTTGGATAAAGATCCTCACTTTGTAAATATGATAGTGGCTTAAAGTTCGATTAGGCGCACCCGCGTAACAGGTTGCCTAATTTAATCCTAAACTACTTTGCGTCTTTAGGTTAGATACACTCATTAAAGTTACTAGATACACTTCTTTATTTTATTAGATACACTCCTTTAAGTTACTAGATACATAACTTTAGTTTGCTAGATACACTTACTTAAGTTACTAGATACACAACTTTAGCTTGATGGATACACTTCTTTAAGTTACTAGATACACACTTTTAGCTTGCCGGATACACTCTTTTAATTTACTAGATACATACCTTTAAGTTGCTGGATACACTGCTTTAAGTTACTAGATACATACTTTTAGCTTGCTAGATACACTCTTTTAAGTACTAGATACATACCTTTAAATTGCTAGATACACTCATTTAAGTTACTAGATAAATACATTTAGTTTGCTATATACACTCTTGTAAGTTACTAGATACATATCTTCAACTAGCTAGATACAATTTTTTAAGTTGCTAGATACAGTCTTTTAAGTTACTAGATATATAACTTCAGCTTGCTAGATACACTCCTTTAAGTTACTAGATACATAACTTTACTTAGCTAGATACATTTCTTTAAATTACTAGATACATATCTCTAACTAGCTAGATACACTTTCTTAAGCTGCTAGATACATTCTGTAGCTAGTTAGATACACTCCTTTAAACCGCTAGATACATATGTCTAACTAGCTAGATAAACTCCTTTAAGTTAAAAATAAGTCAACATTTATACATAATTATTCCTCTCAAATTATTTTCGGTGACGTCTTTTCCATTATTTGAGCTATATATTATGAAATTCTAAGTTTCATGTTGGTGTTACTCTTATGTAACTCTTACTCTTATGTAATTCTAAGTTAGATACACTCATTTAAGTTTCTAGTTGCATATCTTTAGCTAGCTAGATACATTTATTTAAGTTACTAGATACATACTTATAACTGACTAGATGCACTTCTTTAAATTTCTAGATACATACCTTTAGTTAGATAGACACTCTTTTACCTTTGCTAGATATTAGATACACCCAATCTGTGTAACTTTAGATAGATTTTGGAGAAAAGTATCCACTAAATTTGCCAATGGATCAAAGTCAATGCCTACAAATGTATCTTTGGCAAAACAACTCATTACCCCAAATTACCAACACAAACTTAACGATTCCATGACATGTTATACTACACAAATTCAAATTGAAATTTAATTCAAGAGCATGATTAACTCCCTTTATAGAACACTAATTGAGATGGTTAAAATACTTATGTATGAAGAATACTAATTGTAAAATGAACGGTTAACCTTTGCACCAATATATCAAATCCAGAATCTTATGTATCTAGGATTCACAAAGATGGATAAAGGGTGAACATATAGCAAGTTGAAAAATAAATCATGTAAGGCGTCTTAAAAATTATCAGATACAACAAATACACATGGTATTGCTTGGGGATACACATGAATTTACTACTAGATACACAAATCGATTTGTGTATCCAGTTGTAATACCTTTTGTATCGAGTTTTTATTTTATGTATCCATTATCTAAAGATCAACTACGATCACCACCTAGCTACCACCCCCACACCTACTGCCAGCACCACCACCACGACAGCTCCATTCCCGCCATCAGCCCCGACAACCACATAAAACTCGACGCATTTACTCACCCATATTGCCACCATTCCGAGCCACTCAGAACCACCCACAAGCACCACATCATCCTCGCCTATTACCCTTAGCCACCTCCAGTAGACTGTTATTTGGCCAGTAGAAACATAAAACGACTCTAAATTTACTAAATAGGTTGTTATTACAACTAATTTTTTGAATTACTACTTCATTTGTAGTAGATCTGCAATTAAAATCACTACTTTTAGAACTTCAAACTAACTAGCTCGTTGGGGGTAGGAAGATGCCATTGAAAGACGACTAATCGATGGCAAGCGTGTGATGGAATGAGTCGCCGGAGCAATGGCATTGCACGAGAAGAAATATAGTGATATTCGGTTGCCGGCGTCGGAGCATCGTCGAAAGAGAAGTATATAGAAAGTCAAAAGGTTTGGGAAAATATGGTTGTTGGTACTCGACGGGGATGAAGTTGGGTGATGTGAGGTGACGTCTCTGGCGTTTCCGACGGTGGTTTCTGAGTGGATGAAGGTAGTGGTTGGTCCGGCAAGGAGTATATGTTGGGTGAGTTGGTGGTAGTTTAATGATTTGGGGAGAGAAGGTGAGTTTATATTGGGGTTTGTTTATAATAGAGTGTAACTGACAGTGGTAAAAGTTAGTTCGTAAGTTCGTACGAAACTATAGTTTGCACAGGAACTCGCCCCTATATATATATATATATATATATATATATATATCCGGGGAGTCAACCTAAATAGTTGACTCCGTGAGTCCAGCTATACAATATCACAGATTATACGAAACAATATCACTAATTATACTAAACAGTATCTGATCGGGCTTGTCGCAAGCCATGGTCAAAGATAATTACCCAGACAAGGCTAATAACAAATTAATGTAATTAGGGAAGTAGGGGTCGATCCTCAGGGAGATGGTGTTTCCTATAGAATGTGAAATGTCTTGCAATTGGGTCTTATCCAACGAGTATCTGGGTTTTGGGGTTTTGATTTCTAAACTAATAAAAAGCATAAATGAAAACAAAATAAAAGCAAATCAAAACGAAAACAATAAAGCAGGTGATGAATTAACAATGATAAAAAGAATCTAGGGAAGTAGGTTCACACATGTAGATTAACATATTGATGAAATTGGATTTAGAACATGCAAATAATTCATTGTGAGTTCGTAAGAATGATGTGTTCATTACAATCATAGATCAGATGGTCTAGCAGGCTTTTAGGCAATTTACTAGGTCTAATCTACCATGTCATGCTTTGTCTATTCAATTCACGTATTTCTACTTTGGAAAAGAATTCCATTTTAGTCAATGATTTTGATCAGGAATCGTTAACTATCGTTATAGTCCAAACATGCATAGACACAATGTTTTAAAAGCACAATTTCTTTTATCCAATTATCATCTTTTAATCAACCTACATGGCTACCCTACACCCTAGAAAAACGACTACTCACTCATGGTGATGTTTAGATCTAAGATGATGTTAATAATAAAAACTAGGATAGACATGTTTATTTGGTTTTGATAATATTTTAAGACTCTTTAATTGGCGATAATAACGGCGCTAAATTGACGATCTAGGGAACTGAAATGATTACAACGATATTGAAATTGAATCTAAAATAACATGTAAAGAAAATAGCAATCAAATAAGAAACATAAAGACTTTAAACAAAAGATAAAATAGGAATACCTAGATGACGATCAACAACGACAATGATGAAATATAAACAACCATAATAAAAATTCCTTGCATAGAATAGTCGATCCACGAATTACAATACTTGAACCACATAAAGTAGATTACAAAGATGGAATTTTTAATTATCTAGGCTAAGGATTTGATGTAGAGAAATCAGAAATAAACTAAGAAACTAAGGACAAAAAGGAAGAAGAAAATGATCTAGACGAGAGAAGAGAGGCTAGGTTTCTCTCCTCCTAATCTAGGTTGTTATGTAATGTAAAAAGAAAAGTAGGGTTTCTAATTGTGTGTAGAGAAGTGTGTTGAGATGTGGTGGCTGAGGCACTCTTATATAGCAGTAGGTTTCGTGGGGAAGGGGTCATACATTAAACATATAGGACAAAATAAAGGAAGTCGAAGCAAAAGCTCGAATCAGCAAACATACCCGATCGGGTACACTACTTACCCGATCGGGTATGTAGTAATCTGGATGCTTTGACTTTCGTTTCATCTCCCTTGGCCTATGACTTGACTTTCATTATCCCCCTTGACCTTTTGAGTCGGGTTTGTTGATAGGGTTTGATGTAAAATGATGATTTCTTCGCCTAACTGATCGAGCTTCTGACAACTGCGAAATCGTCTTTGCTTCTTCTTTCTTTTGAATCAGTGAACCTTCTTGAAATGCCTTTGACTTGGTCAAGCTTGCTTCTTCAGATCGTCGGGTTCTAGGCAAATGCTCGGGAATATAGAAAAAGGGCGTAGAAGCGTCACTTTACCTACAAAACAGGTTAGAACATAGGAATTCGCCTAGAAGACGATATTAGCTCATAAAATGGCTTAACAAAGCACAAAATACATACAAAACCGAGCTAAATTGGGGGTTAAAATCATGCAGATATTCACTTATTAGTATCACGAAAAAAAACCAGCATAAAAGGGCTAAAAAAATTGGTGTGAAAAAAAGTATTAGGGAAAAAAATAGTAATCTTGCGCGAAAAAGAGGTTACATTGACCAAGACCAAGGCATAGGATTCCGTGCCCAAAGATGAAATTGGAAGAGACGGAAAAATCCATCTGGGTTACATACCTGATCGGATTACCACATACCCGATCGGGTATGTTTGCTGTTGGACGTCTCTTGGCTCTTCTTCTACCAAGATTTAATGGAGTGTTTTAAGGCTTTGTCTAGGGTATGAATTTGGACGAAATGCAGCAGCCATGCAGCCCTATAAAATCAAAGGATCACAACACAATAATCACAACAACTTACAACCTAGAATCTATTCAACTTAACACAATAGTTTACATATTTCTTTCATACAAGTTTTAGATTATAGTTTATGCAATTTTAAGTACTTCTCTAGTGTTTTTATAAGCTTTTGTTATTGGGTTGGATATTTGTTCTTTACTTTCTTTCTTACATAAATTGCATTCCAAACTCGGTAGTCTTCTATCCTTAATTTACTTATGCAATTTTCGACATCATGAACTTTAATCTCATTAGTCTTGTTTTCATATTATTGTTGTTAGGAAATCCACATAAAAGTAATCTAGTCAAAACCAAAATATCGTTTAGTATGTCATCTTTTACTTTGCCTAATCATATAATAATCATCATAAAACTCATCACTAGAATCTTTACTAATATAATCACCATAATCGTTGTAGTACCTTTATTTTGTAGTTTAATTTTGTTCATCATTTTCCTCTTAATTTACTTAATCACATAAATTAGATATAACATTGTAAGATTATCATCATGTAAATACAATAAATAAAATTGTAATATTGAAATGATTTGCTAGTTAAAATGAATTAAAAGAAGAATCGATACCAATAGAACCACCTAGTTTGTTTCTTCCTTTGGTCGTGCCAAATTCTATAACTTTGTTTAGTGGCCATGAACAATTGTTTGTATTAGTCAATTTCCGTCTTAGAAAGGAGAGTTGGGATGGGAATTAGGACTACCAATAGGGGTTTAGTGACCTAACCAGGCTGAGAGGACGTTAGGACTCATTAAAAAGTCGGTACGAATCCGAGAGGAATATACCGCTACAAGGCTTAGACAATCGTTGTAATTCTAATGTTGGTATCAATAAAGCTTTTAAATCATTTGACATGAATTTCTCTTTCTCTATATCAATTTGATTAGATAGCTTATTTTAGTGTTTTAGATAGTTTATTTTATCGTCTTAGTTAGTTTATTTTACCGTCAATTTATTACCGTCCTTAAATAGATTTACTTTATTGTCATTTGCTAGTGAATTAGTTTAGTTAGATAGCTTTTCAATATTGTCATTTTAATTATCGTTCTTAGTTAGATTTAGATATCGTCATCTTTCTTTCCGTCAATTAGATTAGATTTCTTTTATTGCAATTTCCATACTCGTCATTTAAATATCGACATTTACATACTTGTCATTTTATTTCATGTTAGTAGTTTAGACAACCACCTCAAATGAATCGAACTTTAATGAAAATCACCCCATAGCAATTCATAGTTAACGCGTACTCCCTGTGGATCGATCCATACTTCCCTAATTACATTCCTTATGTTGTTAGCCTAAGTGTGGGTAATTATTTTTGCATCGGGCTCGCGACAAAACCCGGTCAAATTTTGGCGCCGTTGCCAGGGAGCACGGTTTTGTTTATCTATGTATTGCTGATTTTTGTTTAAAATTCTACCATTTTTAGGTGCAACCGTACCTTAAAATCATTACTAACTTTCCTTTTTGTGTTTTTCTTGTAGGTTGACAAAAAAAATGGTGCGAACAAAAGATGATTCTAAGTTTCGGGTTTTTTGAACTTGCTCATGGGATCCTAAGGGTCCGTATCACTCGAATTTCTCTCATCGAGGGTAACCAATTTAGTGGTGAACCAAATGAAAACCCATCACACCATATACAAACCTTTTGTGAATTGTGTCAAACTTTTATGAGGGAGGGAATCACTCAAAACCAAATTAGAGAAACTCTCTTTCCTTTATCACTAAAGAGAGAAGCCAAATGGTGGTTCACCCATCGTTTAAAAGATGCCACAAAACGAATGGAGTGGGAAGAGATCGTCATAGCTTTCCACCGTAGGTTTAAACCTCAAACCACCACGTCAACCCTATCAAGTAATTCACAAAACGAAAGTGGGGAAGGTTCCCAAAGTAATGGGGGAGAGCGAAAGTAAAGCCGAGTGTAAACCTCATGTGATGTTGACACTACCATTTCCTTAGCCTGTCCCGTTCAACCAAACGAAACCTCCCCAAAAAGTACCTTATATCGTCCAAAAGCTTTAAACCCATTTACCTCACTAACAACACCTTGTGAACTTTGTGGAGGAATAGGGCTTGTACCTCAAAGATGTGGGAATAAACTCACACCATTAAACCCTTTTCACCCACAATTTCGCCAAACTCAACCCACTAATACACCTCATACAATTCCACACTCATCATTTCAAAATTATCAAGTGATAGAAAAAGTAGATGTCAAGTTAAGGGAAGTAATCCAAGCCCAACATAACATGTACTCATACTTCTTTTTTACATTAGGCTCACTCAAATCAACCATTTTGTCTCTCCAAAAGAGAGTAAAAGAGTTGACACCATCGAGTTCTAGCCAAACCACCCAAGAGAGTGAAGAACCGTTAATAGTCACGATCGACATGATTAGTGACAAACCTTTTGATAGTCCTCTTGGGAATGAAAAGAGTAAGGAGCCCATCTTTAGATTACCCCACAAACTTTGCAATAATCCTAAACTAGCCAAACCAACCCGAGTCCCTACACAAGAGGAGACATCCCGTCTCGAAACTTTGATCATGACATTGATAAAAGCTCAAGGGAAATTAGAAGAAAGAGTTGTTGAAACAACAAAGGCAAATGACAAAGCTTTCTCAAGGTTGGAGGCAAGGATTGGCAAGACATCTAGAAAAGAAGAAACAATCCAGGATTCTCCCAAGGAACCTCCCCTTGAAGAAGGGAAGGTTATCATTCCAAACAAGCTTAAAGATCCAGGTTGTTTTAATATTTCTTTCACAATGAGTCTTCATAAGGTCAGAAATGCATTGTATGATTTACGAGCCGCTATTAGCGTCATGCCTTTTTCCTTTTATCACAACCATTGCCCAATACAAATGAAGATTACAAATACTAGTCTTCAACTAGCCGATGGATCTATGCATACTCCAGCAGGAATTGTGGAAGATGTCCCCATTCGGATTGGATACTTCCTTATTCCCGTTGATTTTTATGTCATATTTTCAAAGAAGGAAAGAGACGACTATATTATATTAGGAAGACCTTTCCTAAATACAGTTGGGGCTTGTATAGATGTGCAAGGAGAGAAGATCACCTTTGAAATGGATGGCTCAAGTGCCACTTTTGATAGAAAGGGGAATGTATTGAGTGTAGGAAATGATGACCTCGAAGCATTCAAAGCTTCGGAAGTATATTTGGATGAGATTGCCATGGATGTAGGTAAGGGTAAATGAAAAAAAAATTCAAGGACGAAATCAAGCTACAAGGAGCTCATATCCCTTCACAAGGCTTAAGGAGGGATAAAAATTCAAAGTCTAGCATGACTTAAAAATGCGCTTGTCGGGAGGCAACCCGTCTTTCTATTTATTTTCTCTTTTATGCATTCTTTATTTCACTAATTAGACAATGTTTTTGTTTTGGACTATTTGGACACTCTTTTTAAAATTTTGAGTTGTAATAGTTAGGAAACAATTTTTCGTTTTACTTGTTATTTTCATTTTTAGAAATGCATGCTTAGACGATAGTTTTTCGTACTTGGAATTGGAGAACCTATTGAGATGAGAAGGATCTATCCTTGGTCCATGTTTCCAAGTCCATTAAGGTTAGTAAGTATGTTCAAGGACATATCCAAAAGGTGAGAGCAAGTAGCAAAGAAAAAAGAAACAAAAACCGGATCAGCGAACTTCCCCGATCGGATTCATGTATACCCGATCGGGTAAGTTGTCTGCTTCGTATTTTATCTTATTTTCTTCTATAAAACCAACTTGCTACCCTTTGCTTGCTGCCATATTCCCGTGTTCTTCAATTTCAAAGCTCAAAATCTCTGAAAAACCTTCATTTCTTAGTCTTTTCTTGCAAAATTTGTCACTATAGTTCATCCAAGGCAACATCTAAGGATTATCAAGTAAGTTAATTCTACTTTAGTTACTTTAATCTCTCTATTTTTCAGAAATCCAACATGAACAAACCCTAACCCAAATTTGGGGGTTATTGATTTTACTTGAAAAACTTGTTTAAATTGGATTTCTAATGCTTCTTACATGATATATAGTGAATGTTAGTGATTAATTTGAAAGCTTACTATGATTTGAATGCTCATATGCCAATTAGGATACTCATATCTACTTTATGCTAAACACTCATGCTTAATGGTAGTATAATGCTTGAGTTCATACTTTAGAATTTGAACTTATGCTCTTATTATGTTAATTTAGCATTAGTACCTTTGAGTAGTGCCCAAAGCTCAAGATTCAAGTATAATATTGCTCAAATTCTTAGTGAAATATTGTTATGCTTAAATTTGTGCTCAAAAATAGCATGATAATGTTTCACTTATGTTGTTATGCTTGAATTTGTGCTTGAAAGGCTAGTATTATAACACTTATGCTATCAAATTGTGTTTATGATGAAGTGTTCTAATACTAGTTTCTTTTAGCAAATGGCACCTACAATAAGGAGACCAAAGATGGCAAGAACCTCCAACCAAGGAGAAAGTAGTAGAGCCCATGAAGAAGACATAGAAATGCTTGAAGCCGATGATCAAACCGGGAGTCAAGGAGAACAAGATGCTATGCATGATCCCGACTTTCCGGATGTAGAGTTTAGTTCAAACAAGCAATCGCAAAAATGGTGTATCATTAAAAGCAAAGGTATGAGAGCTACTAAATTCCTAGATGTTTCTTCTTTAAGACACATG
>JAIUZE010026846.1:0-11973 GCA_022085475.1 Heliosperma pusillum | reverse complement strand
AAGTATGTAACATTGTATGTAACATTGATTCGTCGAGTAACTCGGAATCGTTACCTTAGCTAGTACAAAATCAAGTAGCACCAAAATATAAGAACGAGGAAATAAGAAACCCGTCTTCTAGTCTTCTCCTAAGATATACGATTCACCAAACTCGTCTTCAACATCTTCCCTATAAGAAATGACAAGAATAACTTTATTAGAATTAAAACTTGATTTTCCATAATTAAAGTGTTGAAAACGATTTTGTCGGAATTGGAAATAAAACGTACTTGAAGATGGAGAGCGAAGAGGAGATCTTAGAAATATAAGTTAGGACGGATTTGAATAAGAAATGAAGGTTTTATGAGGATTTTGCTCAAGAACGACGAAGAACGACGAAGAACGCTGAAGAACGATTAAAGAAAGTGTTAATTAGATCTTAATTTGATTTATTGTAAAATGGAAAGGTTGTTAGTGAGTAAGTGGATGGGTGTGAGCCGTGTACATATAGAAGAAATATGGAGTCGGGTTTTGAAATTGTTGTGACGGAATTGACTCGGGTTTTTATAATTGTTTAATGAAATATCTAGATATTAATTAGATATTATGTTATTGTAATCAAAAGAAAGGAAAATATCTAGCTTAAGAGAGGAGAGGAGCCGTGTGATTTGGGTAGTAATCGGGTCTGTTTTGTAAACGATTTGCGTAATTTAAGTTAACGGATCGATAAAGTTATAAATATCTTAGATATTATTATTAGTTTAATCATATTAATTAAAAATATCTAAAGTGAGTGGAAAAAAGGTGACATGGGCGTGTGACTCATGCCAAAGTCGAGTTTCGGGTTTGTTTCGGGATTTAAGATGACTCGGGAATAGTTAAATGACGCTCGGGTTTAAAATCGTAAAACCCTCTCTTTAATTCCGAATAAATTCAAAATAATTATATTAAATTATCATAAATCCAAATAAATCTTAATAAAAATAAAATAAAAATATTATTTTTTTAAATAAAATTTCGGTCTTCAAAATTACAAGGCGAGTCGAAAAAAGTCAACGAAAGTCAAAGTTGACTTAAAAACGGGATTCTCATGGAATCTCTCAAAAATTCCAAATACGAACTCGGAAATTCCAAATTCGACTGGAAACAATAAATTCCACTTTAAAATTTAAATAGGCTGAAAAGTATCCGTAAAAATATTTTCCCTAGAAAATAGGGTACATTTCGGGTTGTTACAAGAATAGTGGACGTAGGTTTCGACTTGTGAAACTGAACCACTTCAAAAATCCGTGTGCCTCTCTTTACTCTCTTTAATTTTCGTTATTTCGTTACTAGTGCTTACTTTGATTATTTAATTAGTTGATTTTAATCTATAAGATCAAATAATTAATTATATATCATATAAATCGAAAAAGTGGGGCTAGTTTTTAATACTCAATTCACCCCCCTCTCCTCTTTCGTTTTCGATCAATAGACTCTACACATGGCGATGAATAGATGATAACATAGAACTTATAACTGCCAATTCTCTCATAGATTAACCTGCTTTGACTCATAATCCTTTTTTTCCAGATTTTCCATCATTGAAATCCTCCTTTTCCATCATTGAAGCACCAAAAATAAATCAACAAGAACAACCAACCACCCATATCCACCCTCGTTGTACCACCACCTACGTTCACCTTACTTTGTGGCACCACCATTCCGGTGCACAACCACCTTACACTGACACCTCCACATTTAAGTGAATCACTATCATTCAATTATCTGACTTAATCAACATCGTTTGCATCATTCTTCTCTCTCTCTTTTATTTTCCTATTTCTATATATCATTACTCTATATCCCATTTTACTTAGATCTACATCATAAGTCATTTTAGAGCACTTGAGATTTGGTGCTTGGGTTGTTTTTGGTGGGAAATAAGTTGTGGGTGGGATTAGGGTGGTTATCAGTGGGAGATGAGGATGAAGATAAGGATATGTTAATCGATATTTTTATATAATTGGTACTTAATTATGTGTTTAAGCTAAAATAAATGTCAAACCACATCCACATTAGCAACTAACAGTCCTTTTTTACAGAATAAAAATGTAGGGTCAAGCGATGTTGTTTTTATTTAAGTTAGGGGTACCATTGATGTTTTAAAAAGTGGAGGGTGATAATGTGCAAAATGAGAAAACAGAGGGGTACTACGTATAAAAACTCAAATATAAAAATAACTTACAATGAAAGAATAAAATTGATTGCAACGATGAATACACTAATTCAGTAAAATCATAATCCTTCATTTTTTCTATTAGATGATTAGGAAGATGGAGGAAAATATGTGGAGAAGTTTAGAAAGATTTTGGGGGTTTTTAAACAGATTAGTAAAACGTTTGTATAATATATTATAACCCTCCTTCTAATCACAATTAAATGAGCAGGCGGATGTCAACAGACCGATCCACTTAGCCGAGTTACAACACCTACTTTGTCGAGTACCACATTAAAATACGGAATATTACAATCTTCCACCCTTAATATGAAATTCAACCTCGAAGTTCGTACCTAACAATACACAACACATAACTCCTTTCTCAAACAACGATAATATCGATATCGTAATGCATGATATTGGAACCACATCATAACTTACCAAGTTTCTGTTGGAGTGAGTGTCCTCAACAATAGTGCGATCACTTAATTAAATCTCATTCACGAGAATAAAAAGGGATGATTAACGTTATAGTCAACTGATCCACATTAATCGGTAATGATTGGCTTACTAGAGTTTAACATTACTGTCGTATGACAGTGGTGATCAGTTGATCCCTTGAGGTCACACCGAAAGGACGATTCCCTAATCAAGAATATTAATTAATTGTATAACGATACAGATTATTTAATCCCTTAAACAGAACGCGTTTACGAGTGAGAAATATATCTTATTGTAATATGATTAAATAAGATTCAATAATATAATTTTTATTTTAGAATGCTTAATGTTTATGAAACATTTGAGATAAGCATGATTGGTTGATCATAATTACAATTAGTTGTAGATCATATCAACCAAATATGAGATGACCCATTTTATATATATATATGATTATAAATTATTACTTAAAATGTTAAGTTTAATTTATTTGACATGAAATTGTATTTAAATTAGTTAAATACATAATTATATTATAAGATAACATGTCACATGTCACATGTCACATATGTGACAAATGACAAAATCACAAATTATAAAATGGACTCCATTTTAAGAAGTGGCACCGGTTTTTGTGAGGATGGGTAGATGGTTGTGTAATTATTAGTGTTCTAATTAAGATTAGAACATAATGATTACTAACCTACAACTAGCCCTAAAGCCTAATACTTTGTAAAAACAAAAAGGTTAAGCATGCTCACCTTCTCCTATGGGTGGTCGGTCATAGTGATAGAAATAAGGAGATGGTTTTCTTCTTAATCACTACTTGTCATCTCACATTAAGATTAAAATAAGTTGTTAATTCTTTTTCTCATACTAGAAATTTAAGAAGTTTCACACAAAACACCAGTTCTCATATTTCTAATATCTTGAGATTGTTACTAAGAGTAGTGACAATTATATTAGACTTATTATTAAGGGCTACTATTGTATTACACTAGTATTGTAATATTATAGTGATTTGGGATAGTCTAGGTGCATCACCAAGGAGAGTTCCTATACTTAGAACTAGGAAGTTCATCCATATATCCATTAAGCTCAAGAACAAGAACAAGAAGGAGTCTTGTTCTTGTGCCCTTTATTCGTCCAAAACAACAATGTGAGGAATAATATCTTTCTCTACTTTGTTTTATTTATTTTGCATGCACTAGATCTTGAAACTAATTAAAGAGTTAATTAGTATTTCAGAAGAAGAGTCTTATGAGTAGGTATATGAACCTAACAGTTTCATGATATAATAAATTGTCATAGCAGTAATCCAACTGATTCACTGCTAATGCTAAAAAACTACATCCATCACTAGGAATTTGACACCCCGCGATTTCGCAATAAAGTAAAAACATAGATTTGCAGCGGAACATACTAGATTTTAAAAAACTTGAAGGCAAAACTTCGAATGTCACTTTATTATAAAACCAAAGCTTACTTTGATAAATCGCTTATACAAATGGTAACTTATATAAATACAAGGGATCTTGATCCCTTGATAAAAATAAAAAAAAGATAACAAGCTAATATAAACTATAAGGCTAAGGGTGAATCGTTGTAAGTACACTGCTCGCTACCGCACTCGTCAAAACCCCATGCAACACCAAGCTGTAACCTGTTCCTTAATTAAACATGAATGTCACAATCAGTAGGAAGTAACTCGGAGTTCTCCTAGCCATATCACAACAAAACAAACATAAGTAGAACATGTGAACATACATCATCGTATGTATATAAATATCATTTCGATTACAAAGATAACATTTCATAAGAACAATACAAGCATGTGTGGAGTAACGATTGAAAGTTTCTTAAACCCATTATTAAACATATCTAATAACATTTTATAATTAGTTTACTCATTAAACTAGTGCATCTTATACATTCATCACTAAATAATACAAAGATAAGAAGAAACCTTTTCCTTACATTGATTTTGAACTCTTTGGGCACAAGATTTGGACACCTTCCAAATATTGTTCTTGAGCTTATAATATAAAGGATGATCATCAAGTTTCAAATTAGTAAATCTCCTTTTAGATGCACCCAAGACAACCCCTTTAATCTCTACTATAAGTACTATGTAACAACCCGAAAAGTACCCAATTTTTCTAGTAAAAATATTTACTAACACTTTTCAGTAGAACTTAAGTTTTTAAAATAGAAATTTTTGTTCCGAGTCTTATTTTGAAATTCCGCGTTCGTATTTGGAATTTCTGAGAGATTTCATGAAAAGACCGTTTTTAGTCATCTTTGACTTTTCTTGACTTTTTAAAGTCGTCATTGACTTTTTCTTGACTTTTAAGTCGTCATAAACTTTTCTTGACTTTTAAGTCATCTTTGACTTTTCTCGACTTTTCAGTCAACTTTGACTTCCGTTGACTTTTTCCCGACTCGCCTCATAAGTTTGAAGACCGAAATTTTATTTAAAAAAAATAATATTTTTGATTTATTTTTATTTAGATTTATTAAGATTTATCATAATTTAATATAATTATTTTGAATTTATTCGGAATTTAAAGAATAACTTTTACGGTTTTAACCGAACGTCATTTAACTATTCCCGACTCATCGTAAATCCCGTAACAAACTCGAAACTCGACTTTGGCATGAGTCACGCGCCCATGTCATCGTTTTCCACTCACTTGAGATATTTTAATTCTTTCGATTTAACTAATACAAATATCTTAGATATTTGTTACTTTATCGATCCGTCAACGGAGATTTCGCAAATCGAGGAAAAATCAGACCCGGTTCTTGCCAATTCTACACGGCTCATTCACCCTCTAATAGGGCTTGATATTTTCATTACTTTTGATTACAATATCATAATATCTAGATATTTATTAACTTTATCGATCAGTTAACGAAAATTACGCAAAACGCTCGAAATCAGATCCGTCTTCTCACCATCCCACACGGCTCCTAAGTCCTCTAATAGGACTAGATATTTGTCTTTCTTTTGATTATTAATAGCATAATATCATGATATTTAGTTTAATTAACTTTATCGTTAATTATATTTAATCGTTTACCGTAAAATAATTATTAAACGCGAGTCAATTACGTAACAACAATTTCAAAACCCGACATCCCTTTTTGCCTATAATTACACGGCTCCCTCACCCTTCACTACTCACTAACAACTTTTCATTTTTCAACAAATCAAATTAAGATCTAAATATCACTTTATTCATCGTTCTTCATTTGTTCTTCGTGTTCTTCAATTGTTCTTCATCGTTCTTGAGCAAAACCTTCATAAAATCTTCATTTCTTAATTAAATCCGTCCTAACTTATATTTCTAGACTCTCCTCTTCGCTCCTCATCTTCACGTACGGTTTAATTTCAATTCCGTCAAATCGTTTTCAACACTTTAATTATGAGAAATTAAGTTTTAAGTTCTAATAATGTTTTTCTTGTCATTTCTTATAGGGAAGATTTTGAAGACGAGTTTGGAGACTCGTATATTTTGGGTGAAGATTAGTAGAAGGGTTCTTATTATATATACTTCTTATTATTTTGGTGCTAATTGTTTTGCTAGCTAAGGTAACCATTCCGATTTACTCGACGAATTAATGTCACATAGTCTTTAGTTTTTGTTCAAGTTATGGTTATTTATGATTTTAGTTAGTAACATAGCCTTTAGCTTTTGTTTCTTTAGTTTTTGGTTCATCTTTAGTTTTTGTTCATATTATTATGATTTTATGATTTTTAGTTAGTAAAATGATAAGTTGTTAATTTTATTATGTTGTATGAATTTATAAACATGTTAGTGTTCTTGATATATTTTTATGATTTCTTCATAATCATGATTTTTGCATGATGGTTGTTAAAATGGTTGTTAATAAAAATCATGTTGGAAAGAAATTGGGTTGTTGTTTGATGTTGGAACCGTGGGAAAAGGCTGGAAAAACCAGCCTAAACCGGACCAAACCAGCCGGTCCAGGCCGGTTCAGACCCGGTCTGGGTTGGTCCATGGTGGGTCCGGGTTTTGGTCTTTGGGTTGTGTCGATGTTTGATTGTTATATTGTTGTTTTGACGGGTTTTAATTATGTTAAAGCATGCGGGAAAATATTAGAAATCGGTTTTAGAAATTTAATCAAAACACCCATTTCAGCCCAAACAGGCCCGTGGGGCCCATCCAGGCCCATGTGGGGTCCGGCCCAACTCAGCCCGTGGGTCCCACTTTGGGACTTGTGACGGTTTTTGAGTTATCGTCATTTTTATCGGGTTTTGTAATATTTAGCAAGTGGGAAATATTAATAAGTAAAATATTTAATTAAAAAGGTTTTTCATAAAATTATTATTTCTCACATGTTAGAAATTATAAGACGAGATCGTAGTTTAATTAATATCATTTAAGTCAAGCGGGGGTTTACGTAAGATTGAATAATTCACATGTTAGAAGTTTTAATAAAATAACATGTAATGAATATGTTGACTTTTATGTCTAAGTCTATGTGGTAAAGACTCTGTTTCTAGCCGGTTTGATCCAAACGGGTTTGGTCAAACTAAGATCTAGTCAGCCCCGTTTTGACTGATGACCCGTCGCGGGACTCGGGTCGGGGATTTGTCTTCAAGTTAGGTTTGTATTTAATTATGAATTAGCCTTAGTAGATATGAGGCGATATGATATTTGATTATGATTTATATGCAATTAGTCACATGATAGGATGTTTTTCCCGTGACTGTTTGATTATATGGTTGGTGTCGTGTTGACTAAGTACCCATAGAGAATTATGAGTAGTGGCGTCTTGACCATTCTAATTCTAGATGAGTATCTTGGACCATGACATTGATAGGCCCGTACTGTCTTAACGAGCATATGGAGTTCATGGTTATAGCTTTTGTGTCTCGGCTTGGCTGGTGGGGTTTTATATCGCAAGTCGGGCTGGCTGCCTGATCCGTGTTTTTGGAAATGGAGCCAGCTTAAGTACTAGCCATCTCTGCTTAGGGGGTCGCCTAGTAGAGTTTCTCATAGACGTTTATGTCATGGGACGGGGAACGGAATAGCTGTTGTCGCTAGGTCTGATCAGTCTAGGACTAGGATGTTTTCCTACCTTGTGGTATAGCCTCGAGTTACAGAAGTCGACTATTGACGGTTCTAAGAACTTATGCCTGTTTGTAGAAGTATGGGTCTTTCATGTTTGTATGATTCTATGAGTTTTAGAAGGTGAGATGCAAGCCGGCTAAGATTGATAGAGTTTGGATGACCGATTGTTAACTGATTCACATGATTACGTGTTGATTAGGGTTTGAGTGTATCAGGGCCATGTTACGTGGTAACCGCTGAGCCAGCATACCAGCTTCCCTACCTCGAGTTATATTTTATTATCGGATTCACATGATAGCTTTCATATGCTAGGTTATATGTTAGTTATTTGTTTCATAACATGAAAAGCATATCTTATATGTTAAGTTTGTATTTTCCATATACATTGCTTTTATGTTATTCATGTTTAATTAAACTCGACATTTCGTGGCTGGGAGAACTCGGAGTTACTCCCCACTGACTGTGGCTTCCGTGTTTATATTTAATACGGTTGGCAGGTTTGTGATGCATACATTGGGTACATTGACGAGCTAGCGATCGAAGTATTTACCTTGGACCTATATTCGGTTCATAGTTTGTATATTATTATACACTCTTTTATTTCCGTATTTATACGGGAGATATGTCTCCCGTCTTGTATATTTCTTTTGTAGAATATTATTTCCGTTTTGTAATGACCCTTTTTATTTATGACACCTTCGTTATGTATTCGTATCTTTTATGTATTTAAATTATTTTTTTTCTTTCCGCAAATTTGAGGGTGTCACATACTACACCAGTATCATTTAGTAGAACCCTTAAGATAAATATCTAATACTTTATTACTACACTTAGTAATATTAAAGATTTTATGGACACAAATTTATGTGTGAAACTTCTCAAGTTTTTCGTTAGTGAGATAAGTGATTATTTTAGAGATAAAACAACAACAATTGTATTATATGATGAAGTGTCTGAATCAGGAGAAACCTACGTATTAGAAGTAGCATGGCCGGCCACCTCACAAGGAAAGGTGGGAGCCTTTTGCTTTTTGTCTTACCCAAAAGCAATAGAGTAGGTTTAGGCATTTAGGGGTAATGATGATGTTTTATGCAATAAAACCAACAACAATTATCACCCTAACAATGCGTATGAAAACCGGCCCCTACATATAAAATGGACTCCATTTTATCTTTTGTAATTTGTCATTGGTCACAAATGTAACATGTGACATGTAACATGTAATTTTGGCATATAAATGTGCATTTAACTAATTTAAATGAAATTTCATAACAAATAAGTTACACTTAACATTTTAAGTCATATTTTAAAATCACATGTAAATAAAATGGGTCAACTCTTATTTGATTAATATAATCTACAACTAATTGTAATTATAATCAACCAATTATGCTTATTTCAAATGTTTCATAAACATTATGCATTCTTTGTAATATAACAATTAAATTACTAACATGAATCTTATTTAATAATATTACAATAAGATATATATCACTTATAGTTTAAACTTTGTTCAATTTAAGGTATTAATTAATCTATATCGCTATATAAATTAACGTACATGATTAGGGGAGTGTCCTTTAGCTGTGACATCAAGGGATCAACTGATCACCATCGTCATATGACAGTAACGTCAAACTCTAGTGAGCCAATCGTTACCGATTAATATTGACCAGTTGACTATAATATTCATCATCCCTTTGTATTCTTATTATTGAGATTTAATTAAGTGATCGCAATATTGTTGAGGACACTTACTCCAACAACAACGATATGATCATCTTATAAGTAAAACCAGGGAAGACTCGCCTTGTGTGTGACAACCCTCGCGAATGCGGAAATATAAAACATACAAGCATGTGAAATAATATGCGGAAATATGAAGTTTTAAAAAATTTTATACATGCAAGATAGATAATACGAGGAATGTCAAAATATTACAAACTAAGTACGAAATACAACAAAGAGACGGGGTCTCTCAAAATGTTAGCAAAGAACAAGTGTTTAGCAAAACTAGCTAAAATCGTCTAAAGGTGAAACTTCCAGGGACATTGCCCGCTAGCTCACACCCGAACCCAAAATATCATAGCAAAAAGCCATCCATGCAAGCAACCTGTTAATCCATGAAAAACATGAATGCCACAGTCAGTGGGGAGTAACTCCGGGTTCTCCCAGCCATATCACATTAAACATACATAGCAGGAAATTCAAAAGTAAAATCATGCATATATAGATATACATGTGAAATACGATAAGGATAGATAGGCAATTCGAGATATAATGATAAGAGCATAAGAGGTACAAGACCGAATCCATCATGTTATACAAAGACTCGGGGAAGACACTCTTAGGCAACCGAATACGCTCACTAGGGCTTACATCTCACCGTTAGCGGTATAAGTTTGATAAGATTGAGACTCGACAAACAACCATGCCAAGTCATGCGATGATCACAATAAATCCATCATATTATCATCCATTCAAACATACCAATACATAGACGAATGCCCAATCATGCAATGACGATGAATAATAAGTCATGAAATCACGCATTCAAGAACGACGACACAAGACGACATCTCTCACGGTAAATGAAACGCACTAGCACCGTGTACATTGCAAGTATGATTAACAGGCATCCACGAGATAAACATTTCCCTGAACGCATACACGATCACATTTCGTATATGTAGGCTAATTTCCTCCGGTAGGACGACGATATAAATACCCGGTCCTAGTCTAAATCTGGCCAGAATCCCGGAATCGCATTTTCCAGTTCGACATGCGATAAACGTTTCGCATCTAAGACTCGGTCAATCATATGACGCCGAGTACCCCAAATTCGGTAGCTAAAATTCACGAAAGAGGCGGAAAAGAGCTCGAGCCACATAAGAAGCGGTATGCTACATGCAAATAACACCACCTCGCAAGTACACAACATTTGACGGCCGGGTCGATCAACGCATAGCGTGCAACTCCCAACAACGTCGTCGTATGCCCACTAACACATGCATTTAAGCAGTAGGATGCCTCCTCGTTCCGACATTCCAGCCTTACGAACGTGGAGGTAGCCAAGGGAATGAGAGCACAAAGCACAAGACCAAATAGTGCTCAAACCGTATCATTTGGAAAAACCGACTCAAAGTGGAACATACCAAAAACCATCACAAAACATGTGATACAAGCGAATGAAATATCATAAAACCAAAACATTAATATTATAAGTCACTGCGTAAAATTATACGATAAACGAACGATCAGAATTATTATAAATGAAATCGTAAACAAAACTTACAAAGGACATCCAGCACGAGCCAGCCGGTCAGGTGGACCGGCTGCCGGTCTACCGGCTAAGGCCAATATCATATGAAAAACCACATTGAAAAAACAGCATGTCCCAGCCGGTCAGGTGGACCGGCTGCCGGTCTACCGGCTGGGACCAAAGGTCATTTGAAAAACAAGGAAGAAAAGAGGGGTGTCTCAGCCAGTGGTCTGACAACCGGTCGACCAGCTGAGACCTAACTCATGCTTAAACTTCAATGTAACAACAATAATATACAGCCACTGCCCCAGCCGGTGGTCTGACCGACTGCCGGTCGATCGGCTGGGGTCCAAATCACACGAAAATGCCAATTTCACCAAGGATCAACTTTTAATAATTATCGACTATCATTCTAATTCATCAATTCTCATACGAATACTCAACAAACGACATATACCATCATCAACAAAATTACTAAACTCACTAATCGTATTCTAAATACGATTCCTAGCAAAGATAACATGTAAAACACGTAAATGATATCGAGTAACCCTTCACTGTTACCTTATTGCGTCTTCACTACTCGTCAAGCTCCTCTTCAATTAGAAAATAGTCTTTGTCGGGATCTTGGAGGTCACCACCTACAAATAGATCATAAAAGATGAATTTACTTTACCTTGAGAAAGACGGAAAGTTTGAAAAGCGAGAAAGACGGTAATTTATTATCAATACGGATAGAGGAAGGTAAGAGGGGAAGAATAAGACGAACTTACAAAAATTTCAACAAGAAACGAGTGAGCTACGATGATTCAAAGATTGGATCAAAGATGGAGGCAAGGGTTTTGATTTTGCATAAGGAAGAAGTAATGTGTTGTGTGTTTGAGTGAATGAAATAGGTTAAGGGAGTATGAGGGAAATATGAGGGAAAAAGTCAAAGAAAGTCAAACTCGCCTTAAGACGGGATTCACATGGAATCTCGCGGAAATTCC
>JAIUZE010026845.1:0-11253 GCA_022085475.1 Heliosperma pusillum | reverse complement strand
CAAATTTGCGGAAAGAAAAAAAATTATTTAAATACATAAAAGATATGAGAATACAAAACAAAGGTGTCATAAATAAAAAAGGTTCATACAAAAGGAAAATAATATTATACATAAAGATTATACAAGACGGGAGACATATCTCCCGTATAAATACGGAAATAAAAGAGTGTATAATAATATACCATCTAAGAACCGAATATAGGTCCAAGGTAAATACTTCACTCGCTAGCTCGTCAATGTACCCCAAATATGCATTCACCACCTGTTCGACCGCATTAAATATAAACACGGAAGCCACAGTCAGTGGGGAGTAACTCCGAGTTCTCCCAGCCACGAAATGTCGAGTTTAATTAAACATGAATAACATAAAAGCAATGTATATGGAAAATACAAAAACCTTAACATATATGATATGATTTTCATGTTATGAAACAAATAACTAACATATAACCTAGCATATGAAAGCTATCATGTGAATCCGTTAACAACCTATAACACGAGGTAGGGAAGCTGGTATGCTAGCTCAGAGGTTACCTTTAAAACATGGCCATGATACACTCAACCCTAATCAAACAAGATATCATGTGAATCAGTTAACAACCGTTAATCCAAACTCTATCAACCTTAGCCGGCTTGCATCTCACCTTCTAAGATTCATAGAATCATACAAACATGAAAGACCAATACTTCTAGAAACAGGCATAAGTTCTTAGAACAGTCAATAGTCGACTTCTGTAACTCGAGGCTAGACCACAAGGTAGGAAAAACATCCTAGTCCTAGACTGATCAGACCTAGCGACAACAGCTATTCCGTTCCCCGTCCCATGACATAACCGTCTATGAGAAACTCTACTAGGCGACCCCCTAAGCAGGGATGGCTAGTACTTAAGCTGGTTCCAACCCCAAAACGGATTAGGCAACCATGCCCCGACTTGGATATAAACCCACCAAGCCGAGACACAAAAGCTATCAAGCAGTGAACTCCATATGCTCGTTAAAGATAGTACGGGCCTATCAATGTCATGGTCAAAGCTACTCATTTAGAATTAGAATGGTCAAGACGCCCATTAACTCATAATTCTATGGGTACTTAGTCAACACGACACCAACCATATAATAAATCAGTCACAGGAAAACATTCTATCATGTGACTAATTGCATATCAATAATAATCAAATATCATATCGCCTCATATCTACTAAGGCTAATTCATTAATTAAATACAACCATACTAGAAGACAAATCCCCGACCCGAGTCCCGCGACGGGTCATCAGTCAAATCGGGGCTGACTAGATCTTAGTTTGACCAAACCCGTTGGATCAAAACGGCTAGAAACAGAGTCTTTATCACATAGACATAAAATCAACATATTCATTACATGTTATTTTAATAAAACTTCTAACATGTGAATTAATAAATCTTACGTAAAACCCCGCTTGACTTAAAGGATATCAAAATAAACTACGATCTCGTCTTATAATTTCTAACATGTGAGAAATAATAATTTTATGAAAAACCTTTTTAAGTAAATATTTTACTTATTAATATTTCCCACTTGCTAAATATTACAAAACACGATAAAAATGACGATAACTCAAAAAACCGACACGAGTCCCAAGGTGGGACCCACGGGCTGAAATGGGCCGGACCCAATATGGGCCTGGATGGGCCCACGGGCTGTTTTGGCTTCAAAAAGGCTGTTTTACTTTAATTTTTCTAAAACCGTTTTCTAATATTTTCCCGCATACTTAACATAATTAAAACCCGTCAAAACAACATTAAACAACCAAACATCGACACAACCCAAACCAAAACCCGGACCCACCTTGACCAACCCAGACCGGGTCTGAACCGGCCTGGACCGGTCCGGTTTGGACCCGGTTCTTGCCCCTTTCTCGGTTCCATCATCAAACACACCAAATCAATTCCAAACTTGTTTTTAATCATCAAACAACCATTTTAACAATCTTCCACACAAAATCATAACTTATTAAAATCATCAAAATTTATCAAGAACACCAAACTTGTTAAAATTCATACAAAATCATAAAAATCATAACTTAGTAAAAATCATCAAAATTTATCAAGAACACTAAACTTGTTAAAAATTCATACAAAATCATAAAAATCATAACTTAGTAAAAATCATCAAAATTTATCAAGAACACTAAACTTGTTAAAAATCCATACAAAATCATAAAAATCATAACTTATGGAAAATCATCAAAATTTATCAAGAACACTAAACTTGTTAAAAATTCATACAAAATCATAAAAATCATAACTTAGTAAAAATCATCAAAATTCTTCAAGAACACTAAACTTGTTAAAATTTCCTAAACAACATAAAAAAAAATCATAACTTATGAAAACCATAAAATTCATAAAGAACAATAAATCAACATAAAAATTTCCTCCAACTTAAAAATCATCAAGTACACTAAATCATCATAAAATTTCCTACAACTTAAAAAATCATCAAGAACACTAAATCATCATAAAAATTCCATACAACATAAAAATCATCAAGAACACTAAATCATCATAAAAATTCCATACAACATAAAAATCATAAAACAACATAATAATTACTACTTAACATATTACTAACTAAAAATCCATAAATCATAAAAACATGAACCAAAATAAAGATGAACCAAAATCCAAATAAATAAAACTAAAGGCTATATTACTAACTCAAATCCTAAATAACCATAACATGAACATAAACTAAAACCTATAAAAACAAAACTAAGGCTATGTGACATTAATTCGTCGAGTAAAACGGAATCGTTACCTTAGCTAGCAAAACCCACTTAGCACAAAATAATAAGAAGTAATAATTAAGAAAACCCTTCTACTAGTCTTCACCCAAAATATAAGCGTCCCCAAATTCGTCTTCAAACTCTTCCCCTATAAGAAATAACAAGAAAAACAATTATTAGAACTTAAACTAAATTTCTCATAATTAAAGTGTTGAAAACGATCTTGACGGAATTGAATTTAAAACGTACTAGAAGATGGAGAGCGGAGAGGAGATCCTAGAAATATAAATTAGGAAGGATTTAATTAAGAAATGAAGGATTTATGGAGGTTTTGCTCAAGAACGATGAAGAACAATTGATGAACGATGAAGAACACGAAGAACGATTAAAGAAAGTGCTATTTTGATCTTTATTTGATTTGTTGAAAAGTGAAAAGGTGTTTGTGAGTAAAGTGGAGTGGAGTTGGACGTGAGTTTATAGACAAATAAAGGTGTTGAGTTTTAAAATTGTTGTTCCGTAATTGACTCGCGTTTAATAATTATTTTACGGTAAATGATTAAATATAATTTACGATAAAGTTAATATCAAGATATTATGATATTAAAATGAAAAATAATGAAAATATCAAGGCTTAAGAGTGGTAAGGGAGCCGTGTGATGTTGAGCTTGTCGGGTCCGATTTCGAGCGGTTTGCGTAGTTTTCGTTAACTGATCGATAAAGTGAAATAATATCTAGATATTATAATATTATAATCAAAAGTAATGAAATATCAAGCCCTATTAGAGGACTAAATGGACCGTGTGGCATGGTGAGGATTCGGTCTGTTTTTGCTCGATTTGCGTAATCTTCGTTGACGGATCCATAAAGTAAGTAAATATCTAGATATTTTGATTATTTTAATCAAAATAAATAAAACATCTACTGGTGAGTGGAAAGCGATGACCTCAACGTGTGACTCATGCCAAAGTCGAGTTTCGATTTTGGTGCGCGCATTACGATGCGTCGGGAATAGTTAAATGACGTTCGGTTAAAACCGTAAACGTTAATCTTTAAATTCCGAATAAATTCAAAATAATTATATTAAATTATGATAAATCTTAATAAATCTAAATAAAAATAAATCAAAAAATATAATTTTTTTAAATAAAATTTCGGTCTTCAAAATCGCCAGACGAGTCGGGAAAAGTCAACGAAAGTCAAAATCGACTAAAAAGTCGGGAAAAGTCAAAAATGACTTAAAAGTTCAGAAAAGTTTAAGACGACTTTAAAAGTCAAGAAAAGTAATTGACGACTTTAAAAAAGTCAAGAAAAAGTCAAAGACGATTTAAAAGTCAAGAAAAGTCAAAGATGACCAAAAACGGTCTTTTCATGAAATCTCTCAAAAATTCCAAATACGAACGCGGAATTTCAAAATACGACTCGGAACAAAAATTCCTATATTAAAAACTTAAGTTCTACTGAAAAGTATCCATAAGCTATTGCTTAAGCAAATTGGGTACTTTTCGGGTTGTTACAGATTAACAGTGATATTAGAGTTAATAGTTGATTAAATATATAATTAAAGCTACGTCGAAACGATAATGGAAGTTCAGAGACAGAAACCAGCCCAGAGCAGGCGCAGCAGCAGGTGCGTCCTCTAGAAGAGGCGCATCACCTGTTTCGTCTGTTCTCGAGTTGGGTTTTGGCTGTGAAGCCAGAATAGCAATCAGTTAATGTTCATTGGTATATTTACGATGAACTATCAATGTATGACTCTAGTGAAAGTAATTTAACATATTAATTACTACAATTTATATCAGCAGTAAATCCAGAGATTTGATATGAACAATTCAAACCTCTAAAACCCGGATTTGATTCAAAGACAAAAACCCGCTAATATTTGATTATTAGGGATCTAAGACAAGACAAAAACAATTATAAAAGATTAAATAAAAAAAGGATAAAATAAGAAAAGGAAAACAAAAGACGTAGGAACCAGAGGAAGAAGAAGAAGAAGAGCAGAAGCAGGCAGCCTCTAGAAGAGGCACAACAGGTGCCGCGACTCTTCGAAGAGGCGCAGATGCTTCTCCATTTCTTCTTGAAGTTTGACTACCACTAAAAAGGTTTTATGAAAAGGGTTTTGACTTGAAATCGGTTTTGAACGTATTTAAGACGTGAATCTTACATTAGTAATATGAAAATAAATACAAATAAAAAGACGCGATTAACACCCTCAAACTTACATGTTGACGAAACCAGATTGACTAAGTTATGTTTTAGCGATAGCTCGACTCGAATGTATGCAGAAAGTGCCCTTGTTAAAGGACTAAAATTGATTGATTAAATTAATTGATTGTGTAGTGGGTCAAATTGGTCGGTCAATGCAAAACGTGACAAGTACCCAAAAGGATCTGAGCTTACGTGGTCGATTGATCAAGCACGGAGATGTCGATAGCTTAGAGCAAGATCTAGAATGCAAAGAGAGAAGAGAAGGGGCACAACACTCGCGTGCCTTAAAACTGAGAACGGAGCTATTCTTTTATAGTAGAAAACGTGAAAGAGTTCAAGAACAACTCAAACTTCGGAAAGAACAGATTGGGGAAGAGGCACAGCAGGACTGCGATCCTTCAAAGTGGTGCTGCGTCATTTTCCCAAGGGTTACCTACTACGGGGTAAAGATTTCCACGCTTCTAATACGGAATTGTGGTTGATCTATAATTGCCTTTTAAAAAATAATACAAGATAATTTTATTAAAAAGATAGAATTTGAAATATATTATAAAATATCAGAATATTCCGTGTTTTCCGACTTGGAATTATAAAACGGTTTATAGAAAACGAAGTGATTTTCGACCCAGACTCCAAATGAACTCTAATGACTATCAAAACGACCGTACCGGCGCGTAGATGACAACCAAGGGGTAGACACAAGTATTTAAGCTATCACTTAACGATAAACTTACGAATTGTCATAAATTGTTTCGCCTACCAAACATGCGGCCCAATCATTACTAGGTGTTTGGCGGAAGGTGTAGAACTGAGGTATCTACAGAGCCTTCAATTTGACTAATGCTTGGACAAGGAAAAAGTCAAAGTATAGCCACCATATCAATGGAAGTTTACATTTTGACGAATATGGCAACGCGAGGCGGTTCAAGGGGTATGAACCAAGGACCTTGATGATCACTATTTATTTACATATTTTATGCTTCCCTTAGATACATTACACTCGATTTATCGTCTTTCCTTGCTTGTTTCTATGCTATTTTAGCTAGAATATTGATTCTGCCATTTCTATTATGTTTTAATGCAGATTGGATGCATTTGGAGCTTTTTGAGTTAGTATGGAGCATGGCGGAGTCAGACCGTAGATGGTTAGGCAAAGGAATCGAGAGCGGTGGAGAAGAAATGAAGAAAAACCAAGAAACGAGCCAAATGAAGGATGCTCGATCGAGCAACATCACTTTACTCGATCGAGTCGTGCTGATGTCATGTTCGATCGAGCAGATTGACCTTTGCTCGATCGAGCAGCCTAGTATTTGACGGCTTTCAGATTTCCTAAATTAGTTTAACCTAGTTAATTAGATTTTATTATAAAAGGAAAACTCGTCTTTCATAATTAGGTACGCTTTAATGTTAGAAAATCAACTTTTGTTTGCTTTGCTACTTGATTGATTCATCAAGACTATTTTCTTTAGTTCAAGCTTGTAATCGGTATTCTTTAATCTTTCTTTGTTATTCAATTAGTTACTTTCTACTTCTTTAATTATTCTTGTTAATCCTTTCATTATTGTTAATCATGTTTACTTTATTTATTATCATTGTTATTAATATCGTTATGAGTAGCTAAATTCTTATCTAGGGTTGAAAGGGGATCTAGGATTGTAAGAAGGGATAGACTAATTAATTGAATTGCAATTGCATGGTTATCGTTTGATTATCGTTTTAATTCTAGTTGTTTAATTACTAGCCAAGATTAATTAACTAGTCTCGCAAATTAGGATTAGCACCGACCGGGTTAAGACTAAGATAGGCTACAATAATTGAAAAGAACTCGTTTAATGATAGCGATCGCATGTTAGATTGTAGATCTAAAGGGCATAATAGAATCGACCGATCTTGTGACCTTAGATAACTTTATTGCATGATAGTTGATTTCCCCCTTACCCCTGAATAATAATCCTAGTGAACTTGAGACCCTAGACTTTTAATCTAATTATTTTCAACCTTTTTATTGTTATTGTTTGCTATTAGTTTAGAAACACAAATCTCAAACCCCGAAATTGTGACTATAGAGACGAACCTAGTTTAACAGATTAGAATACTACCGCCTCCCTGTGGGTTCGATACCTTACTTACCGCTGACTATTAGTTAGTAGTGAATTAGGATTCCTTTGATTAAGGTGACGCGACTTTACCCTTATAAGACCTGTCGTCGGGAACATTTTAAAGTATATCGACCATCGGGGAGGATCATTTAAAGTCCGTTATACTACGTATTAAAGATCGCCAGCCATAAGAAGGAGTCATATCTTAGACATCTTCTTATTTGGAATGAGGTGAGATGTGAGGCTCGCCAGCCGTCGAGTGGGGTTGCGTTGTGAGGCTCGCCAGCCGTTGAGTAGGGTTACGTTGTGAGGCTCGCCAGTCGTCATATGCGAGAATATGCATGTCTCTGTCCTCAGACGAACTTTTGTTAAGGAAACATGTATTCATATACGGAAGACTCTCTCGGGATCGAATCATTCCGGGGATCTGTGCTCGGTTGTGGCGAGCGAAATTCTGATGATAAAAATGGGCCTACGGATTGTATGTCCGAAAGGTGGATCCAGCTAAGATGATAACATCAAGTGACGGTTTTGAAGCCTGTCAAGGCGCGGGTATACAGAAGACTCTGTTAGGATTGAATCATTCTGGGGAATCTGCTCGGTTGTGTTGAGCGACATCCTGATGATAAAAGACGGGGCCATGGATTGTATGTCCAAAAGGTGGATCCCAAGTGATATAGTATCATTTCACCCTACTTTTCAACCCCTTTTTGGCTCGTTTTTCTTGCCTTTAACGTTCCCTAAAAGCGTTTCTATGTGTTTTACCTTCTTCTAGCATATTTCTCGCTTTTATCGTGTTTTTGTAGGTAAACCGTCATTTGGGGCGAGTTCTACCCAATTTTGATCGACAAAAGAGAAGGTACATCACACTGAGGGCCCACGGCATGTCCTAAGGGACCCCATATACCATTGGGAGCCCTACTTGGCGTACCCGAGTTATCCCAAGTTAAGGCGAGCTAAACCGAGAGAAGTTGACAAAGTTATATCAAGGGAACAAAGGAGGAAAGACCTTTCACGGGCGTGAAGTACTTCTCACGGTCGTGAGATTCCTTCC
This sequence comes from Heliosperma pusillum, assembly GCA_022085475.1. Lineage (NCBI taxonomy): Eukaryota > Viridiplantae > Streptophyta > Magnoliopsida > Caryophyllales > Caryophyllaceae > Heliosperma > Heliosperma pusillum. The sequence continues at coordinate 3,126 of JAIUZE010026845.1, read as the reverse complement.
AAAGAATGATGATTTTCGAGCAACACAGTTCACGGTCGTGAAACACAGCTCACGGTCGTGAAACACAGCTCACGGTCGTGAAACACAGTTCACGGTCGTGAAACTCAGCTCACGGTCGTGAAATACAGTTCACGGTCGTGAAACTCAGCTCGCGGTCGTGAAACAGCTCGCGGTCATGAAACTCAGCTCGCGGTCGTGAAACTCAGCTCGCGGTCGTGAAACAGCTCGCGGTCGTGAAACTCATTTCACGGTCGTGAAAGTGAAGTCACGGTCGTGAAAGTCATTTCCCGGTCGTGACTTGATCGTGAAAAGTCTCTGCCACATTAGTGCACATATCTCACGACCGTGAAAGGTATTTCACGGTCGTGAGACAGCTTTCACGACCGTGAAACACCTTTCACGGTCGTGACCTTGCCAGTCCATGAAGTCTTTTGAAGCCCATCTTTCCTCCATTTTGTAAACCTATAAAGAGATCCTTTTGTGTAATTAGAGGACACGAAACCCTAGACTCAAAATTAGTTAGATTAGATTAGATTAGTCCTCCTAGTTAGTTTAATCTTTTCTCAATTACTCTTTAATTAGTTTTAGATCTAGTCATGTAATGGGATTTCTTGGTTTTGTACTTGAAGATTGGTGACAAAGTCTTCTCCTTTATTCAAGATTTCCTCTTTTATTGTTCATCTTTTGCCTTAACTAGTTGGTATATCTTCTTAATCCCTTTTCATATACTTGTTAATCTTGTCATTTCATTACATGTTTTGTTTCCTTCTTATCATTATGTCTTGTCTTAGTTTTATATCTTATTCTTCCATATTCCTCATGTTAAGTAGTGAGTAGTGATTAATCTAGGGTTAGTGGGGGATAATGGGTTTTAATAAGGGTTAATCTTTGTTTGTTGGGTTGATTTGTTGATTAATTGTCTTTCTTCCAACTTATGCATACCACATGTTTGATGAAATGCTTGCTTGACAAACTTGCATGATTCATGTTTATTATACATTTCCGTAAGATCGATAGCCTCGGAATATGTTAGGATTTGCATATAGTTGGTATATTGACCTTGTGTACGCGAGAGCTAGCTTGGTTCGGTATATGGGAGGGATTGTAAGATCGTGAGCCACAATCCACCGCGCGCCCAAGTTTGACTACCCATTAACTATGAACCCGACTCACTAGAACCCAAATTACCCATTTGAACCCACCGATCATAGACTTTCCTTTTATTGCTTGTTATTTGATTATCTTAGTTTTGTCTTACTTTCCTACTTATTTGCATTTACTCAATGTTCTTAGATTATTTTCAAATCCACTTCTATATCGTGACACCCCTTAAGCATTGCGAGTCTAGACTTTGCATATCGAATACCCACCGTCCCTGTGGACCGACCTTGACTTGCCACCGTGCTAAGTCTTGTTATAAATATCGTTTGACACATCGAAACGACGCATGTCACCATTGTGGTGGGGTGAGAAGATTGAAGAGATGGAATATATTGTGGGGTATAATTGTGGGGTGATATGATTAAAATAAGTATTGTTATTGCGGGGTGAAATGATTAAAATAAGATAAACTATCGGTATTGTGGAGTATTGTTGTGAGGTGAGCTGATTAAAATAAGTATAAAAGTTTACCAAATAATGAAATAAGGAAGCTATTGTGAATAGATGAAAAAGAAAAGAGGGAAGATTATTATGAATTAGAGTGTACAAAGTCAGAACCTAGTTTGATGGCACACTCGTCAGCGTGAGCGGTGCGGTCAATTTTAGGATTGCAAGAGTTTAGGACGGGTCGGCCCAACTTCCAAGTCATTTCAGGTTCGGTTATTTTCGGGTCAGCTATTATCAATCTCGGGTCTTGAGATAATTATCAATCTCAGGTCATTTCAGATGATTATCAATGTGTAACAATAAAAAAATGGGATGTACTTTTTCACATACGGATTTTACTCTTTCACATACGCGTTTTACAATTTTACCCTTATCTCCCAATCTCCAATTTTACAATTTTACACCCAATTACCCAGTTCTTTTCTCCCCAATCTCCACCCACCCATCAATCTACCCAACCCTCCAGCAGTATACCGTCCTCTCCTCCGATCACCCTCGCCAAAATAACACTGTAATGAAAAGGGCAAAGAAGAAAGAAAAGAATGGTAAGAATTCCAGCGAAATTGGTAGACACTCGCAAAGCACAGGGCAAATTCAATCGTCTGAAAGACAGTGTGGGCAATGGATAATCCCTACAGGCTACAAGCTGCACTAAACAAATCCAATGATTGAATTTTACAGCCACATGTGATTTGTGTGTTCATAAGTTCTTCATTTTACAGCCACGTCTATTCCAAACTTTCATCATTTATTACCAACAAATAAACTATGCTAAATCAAATACAATAAAATTAGTAATTGATTAACAACTAAATTACTTCGTTAATTTGCGAATTAAGATCCATATAATAAAATTAGGTTTTACAAAAATGGTTGATATATTAGAGATAATTTGTTTGGGTTTTAGGTAAGAAGGGTATTAGATGGAAACTTAATAAAAAATTGTATGTGAAAAAAGTAAAATCCGTAGAAAAAGTAATTCCGTAAAAAATTGGTTAACGGGAATTTGGCATCGGGTCAATCTCGGATCTTGAGTTTGGGGGTTGAGGTGGGTACGAATCAAGTCCCCTCAATTCGAGTTGCGTCTTCCGCTGGGGTCAACTTTGCGAGGTTGCTGTTCTTCTTCAGACTTTCACAGGTTCTTCTAACTCCATTCTATCACTCAAAACAGTTTTCTAGAGAGCCTCAGCAACAACAGGTTAGTTATTTCTGTCCAATTCAAATGGGAATTTTGGGCATCTTTCAATGCCTTTTGCGTGATCACAAGCCTCAGCAACAACAGGTTAGTTATTTCTAGTATATGATCACAATTCACAAGCTCTAGTAGTATATAGTGTACTCCTGTAGAGCCAAACTTTGACCAACTTTTTGATAAATCACTGCTTCAGTTAGTTGTAATTCTTGTAAATGTCTGCATTAAATAGCCAGTTATGGTCTGGAATTGTCTAAACCTGGCGCTATAATGCGAAAACGTTTGGAATTCTTGATCTTTTTGACGTATAATTTATATTTATGGTT
>JAIUZE010026840.1:0-14747 GCA_022085475.1 Heliosperma pusillum | reverse complement strand
TAATTCATTAATTAAATACAACCTTACTTGAAACAATCCCCGACCCGAGTCCCGCGACGGGTCATCAGTCAAAACGGGGCTGACTAGATCTTAGTTTGACCAAACCCGTTTGGTCAAACCGGCTAGAAACAGAGTCTTTACCACATAGACTTGAACATAAAAATCATCACATTCATTACATGTTATTTTATTAAACTTCTAACATGTGAATTAATATACCATACCAAAACCCGTTTGACTTAAAGGATATCAAATTAAACTACGAACCCGTATTATAATTTCTAACATGTGAGAAATAATAATTTTACGAAAAACCTTTTAATTAAATATTTTACTTATTAATATTTCTCACTTGCTAATTATTACAAAACGCGATAAAATAACTATAACTCAAAAACCGTCACAAGTCCCAAAGTGGGACCCACGGCTGATTTGGGCCGAGACATTACATGGGCCTGGACTGGGCCCCACGGCCTGGTTTTGGGCTGTTTTTGGCTTTTGATCGATTTTACTAAAAACCGTTTCTTAATATTTCCCGCATGCTTAACATAATTAAAACCCGTCAAAACAACAACATAACAATCAAACATCGACACAACTCAAAGACCAAAACCCGGACCCACCATGGACCACCCAGACCGGTCTGGACCGGGCCTGAACCGGCCTGAACCGGCTGGTTTGGGTCCGGTTTCCAGCCACCCATTTCGGCCACCACCAAAACAACAACCCCAATTTATTTCAACATGATTTTTAATTTACAACATCCATTTTAACAACCAATCCAACCATCATTCATACAAAAATCATTATTATGAAAAATCATCCAAATTCATCAAGAACACTAAACATATTAAAAATTACAAACAACACAAAAATCATACTACTTATCATGTTACTACTAAAAATCCATAAATCATAATAACATGACTAAAAACCAAAGATGAACCAAAAACAAAAGAAACAAAAGCTATGTAACATATATTCGTCGAGTAACTCGGAATCGTTACCTAGCTAGCAAAATCAAGTAGCACCAAAATAAGAAGTAAAGAAACCCGTCTACTAATCTTCACCCAAAATATACGAGTCACCAAACTCGTCTTCAAAATCTTCCCCTTATAAGAAATGACAAGAAAAACATTATTAGAATTTAAAACTTGACTTTCCATAATTAAAATGTTGAAAACGATTTTGACGGAATTGAAATTAAACCGTACTTGAAGATGGAGAGCGAAGAGGAGATTCTAGAAATATAAGTTAGGACGGATTTAATTAAGAAATGAAGGTTTTATGATGATTTTGCTCAAGAACGACGAAGAACGGATGAAAAACGCTCAAGAACGATGAAGAACGATTAAAGAAAGTGTTAATTTGATCTTAATTTGATTTATTGTAAAATGAAAAGTTGTTAGTGAGTAAGAGGGTTGGAGTGCCGTGTAAATTAGCGGGAAAATGGATGCGGGTTTTTGAAATTGTTTTTACGTAATTGCCTTTCCGGTTTTAATAATTATTTTTACGGTAATTGATTAAATATATTCGATATAAGTTAATTACCTAACGATAATATCTAGAATTATGAATATTGGTAATCAAAAGATGAAAATATCAAGGCCAAGAGAGGGGTAGAGAGCCGTGTTGTATGGTGATTGTCGGTTCAGTTTGTAAACGATTTGCGTAATTCAGTTGACGGATCGATAAGTAAACAAATATCTTAAATATTTGTATTAGTTGAATCGAACAATTAAAATATCTCAGTGAGTGAAACCGATGACATGGGGCGTGTGACTCATGCCAAAGTCGATTTTGGGTTTGTTTCGGGATTTACGATGAGGTCGGGAATATTTAAATGAATTCCCGGGTTTTTAAACGTACAACCTTATTATAATTCCGAATAAATTCAAAATAATTATATTAAATTATCATAAATTCTAATAAATCTAAATAAAAATAAATCAAAACTATTATTTTTTTAAATAAAATTTCGGTTTTCAAACTTATAAGGCGAGTCGGGAAAATGTCAACGAAAGTCAAAGTTGACTGAAAGTCAAGAAAAGTCAAAGATGACTTAAAAGTCAAGAAAAGTTTATGACGACTTAAAGGTCAAGAAAAGTCAATGACGACATTAAAAAGTCAAGAAAAAGTCAAAGACGACTTAAAAGTCAAGAAAAGTCAAATATAACTAAAAACGGGATTTTCATGAAATCTCTCAGAAATTCCAAATACGAACTTGGAATTTCAAAATACGACTCGGAACAAAATTTCTATTTTAAAACCTTAAGTTTGCTGAAAAGTGTTAGTAAATATTTTTACTAGAAAAATTGGGTACTTTTCGGGTTGTTACAACGAAGATCTACAAGAACTCAATAGAACTAATTCCACTGATACTCTAATCCTCAAGAGAATGCAATTTACCCAATTTGCAACTCATCATTTTCAATCATCAGAATTCCTACAAAAATACTTCATAATCATGAAACTTCGAGTAACAAATCCCAATTATTCAAATCCAATTAGAATCTACTAAGGTCCATCGGCACGGTAGTCTCCACAACTAACCACTCACATGAAAATTCATTGCGTACTCTAATCTTCTTAGCTCCATTAAAACTCTTATTGGAAACCACCATCAAAATATTTATAATTAGGGAATCAAGACCGCTAACAACCACAAGGTAAAAGAGACTTACCATGAAATCCTTTGATTCAATTTATTCCAAAATTCATTATCCTAAGTTATTAAAAAGAATTTCTCATCTTCAAAAGTTAAAATCACCAACCCAAACGAGGATAGTCACACAATATCATTGCACTTAAATTTTGCCAAATCATAGGGGCAATGCGACGTAAAATCAATTTATTAGCTCCTTCAACTGCAATACATCGTTTTCGCTTTTATGACATATGCCTCAAGTTTGGGCCTCCAATCCAAAATCCCCACAAGGTAATTATTCACGTTAGGGTCCAACATTTAAAGACCATAATCTCCCAAGTAACACTTAAAGAATCACTAAAATTCTTAACCACAACTACCAACTATCATTATGCATATTTCGATCCTCAAACGATATTGCAACATTAAGCTTTCGTAGTCTAAAACCACTAGGAGAGTTTCATCCTAAGCTTATCCTCAATTCCGTATAATCATCTAAACATGGAACTTGCTTAAAAGGACGATAGGTACCATATTGGAAACTTCTTCAAAACACACCTACTAACCTTATGTTAGCTAATAAGAAAACTAGCTCACAAGCGAGTAGGGATAAAAGAACATGATACAAGGAACATTAGGAGGCAACATCAAAAGACTATGATAAGAAGGAATTAAAAGACGAAGGCGAAAAAGGAAAACGAGGTTGAGGAAGAGACAAAGCAGATAGTAGAGTTATGAAGATATCTGAGTAAGAAAGAAAGTACGAGCTTGTAATTTCTAAAAGATCAATCTTGACAAAAACATTCAAGAATGGAAATGAAAAGGAATGATGGCACGAATAAAGGTTTAAGATTTAATCCACAAAGTTCTCCTTTCAGACTTAGGGGGATAGTAAAGCAACTCATCCCAAACAAAGGTCTCTTACAAGGGACCATCGTACCACAATCATCAAAGTAAGGTACGCCAAAATTCGACAAATCGACTACAACCCAATTCATCCATCCTTTCATATCACACAGATTCCCAAATGTGGAATTGCAACTCAAGCATTGTAGCATTCCTTTAGCTCAAATATTCAAAAGAACCTCAAAGGTTTCTTTAATTGAAGGACTAACAAATACTCTCTTATACTCGGTCATTTTCAAGTCTATAGCCCACGAGTTCATTATTAACAATTTACAACCTCAAGTCAAACATCATCATTAACGTCCTAAGGTATTTCCATCATAGTTCACAACATCGAATCTCGTTCATATCTATAATCCTCAAGTAATATGGTTCAACTTACCGAAACCTTACTACTTCAAACGAGTCTCCGATACCACATCATAAGATCATATTTTTAAATCCAAGAACTATAGCTAAATGCTTTTCCACCAAGTCTATACTCACAAACACACAATAGGAAACCACAAGACGTCACTTAACCTCAAAAGTATTTTACAACTCAAGGCATCATTCAAAGCTTCCTATTTACCCAATTAGACCTATCATAAGCATGGTCTTCAAAACAATACTAAACTTCTAAGTCCAAAAGACTAAATCACTAATGGGTTAAAAAGTCATAGCCAACTCATTCGACCTTACACCATCGAATATCATGAACTATTTACACACAAGTCATGGCAAGCATTAAGCATTAAAATCACCAAACTTATCTTACCACCATTTCTCAGAGATACAACCAAGCACCACTATAGGGTGAATTTAGATCTACACCATTTTCCTCAAATCACAAATTCATTCTAACCATCACTAATATTCCACAAAATTCAAAGTTCTTCCAACCAAGTATAATATACCACAAACAAATGGGTATGGCATCCACAAAAATGTTACAAGAGGAAGGTAAGGATACCAATGGTAAGATGGAGGAACTATCAAGAGTAATTTCCAAGAGGCAAACAATATGGAAGAGAAAGAAGCACCTAGATAGAAGGAAAAGAGCATAATATAATAAGGACGAGAGAATTCATAGATGAGGAAGAAATACACTTTAATTAGGCTTGTAAATCTTCAAATCTTTGGTAGAGGATACTTCTTCTAGGTAACACAATGATCCACCTCAAAACGGTAGATACAAACAAACATAAAAGCACTCAACACAATCAACAAACAAGTTAGAACCTAACAAACATCAAGTACACCAAAGACTACCACCTTAGGTCCTTAAGTCTACCCATCTCTCATTTATTATTTCAAGGTCAAGTAATTTAAGTTTAGGGTTCACGTGTGTGCGTCGGGAGCGATAAAGCTCTGATACCAACTGTGACAAACCTCGCGAATGCGGAAATATAAAACATACAAGCATGTGAATTATATAGCGGAAAATACGGTATTTTAAAAACCTTTATACATGCAAGATAGAAAAATACGAGGAGTGTCAAAATATTACAAACTAAATAAAAATACCACAAGAGAAGTAGTCTCTCAAAGTGTTAACAAAAGACAAAGTAATTAGCAACTAGCTAAACAACGTCTAGAGGTGTTTCATCCAGGGACAACGCCCGCTAGCTCACACCCGAACCCAAAATAGCATAGCAAAAAGCCATCCATGCAAGCAACCTGTTCATTCATGAAAAACATGAACGCCACAATCAGTGGGGAGTAACTCCGGGTTCTCCCAGCCATATCACATTAAACGTACATAGAAGGAAATACAAAAGTAGAATCATGCATATATGAATATACATGTGAGGTACGATAAGGATAAATAGGCAATTCGATATATAATGATAAGAGCATAAGAGGTACAAATCCGAATTCAACATGATATTCAAAGACTCGGGGAAGACACTCTTAGGCAACCGAATACGCTCACTAGGGCTTGCATCTCACCGTTAGCGGTATAAGTTTGATAAGATTGAGACTCGACAAACAAACCATGCCAAGTCATTCAATGATCAATCATATAATCATTCATGTACTCATCCATCCAAACACACCGACACAATGACGACATCTCTCACGGTAAATGAAACGCACTAGCATCATGTACATGGCAAGTATGATTAACAGGCATCCACGGGATAAGACGTTTCCCTGAACTCATACACGATGCTACATTTTGTATATGTAGACTAATTTCCTCCTGGTAGGACGACGATAATAATACGGTCCTAGTCTAAACCTGGCCAGACTCTGGAGAATAAGACGTGTCCGATTCGACATGTGGTAAGACGTTCCACATCCAAGACTCGGTCAATATAGGACGCACGAGTTTGAGTACCCCAAATTCGGTAGATCAATTCACGAAAGAGGCGAAAACGAGCTCAAGCCTCATAACATGCGGTACGCTACATGCAAATAACACCACCTCGCAAGTACACAACATTTGACGGCCGGGTCGATCAACGCAATGCGTTCAACTCCCAACAACGTCGTCGTTTGCCCACTAACACATGCATTTAAGCAGTAGGATACCTCTCCGTTCCGACATTCCAGCCTTACGAACGGGAAGGTAGCCAAGGGAATGAGAGTACAAGCACAAGACAAAATAGTGCTCAAACCGTAACATTTGTAAAAACCGACTCAAAGTGGGACATATCGAAAAACGTCACGAAACATGAGAATGGGATCATATAAGTTTAAAATTATGAAACATGAGTCAATAATGATACATAAGCATTAGAACAAGTTTATGAAGCATAATGAATAAAAAACATAGATACCTCTCCAAAACAACAAGTTTGGAAACTAACTAAAACAAGGGTCCACTTCAAACTGTCATAACTAGAGTTCTAGACATGTAAATACAGAAATTCCAAGTCAAGGTGATAGCTTATCCTCTTACGGTTCCAACGAGATGTCACAAACCCAAAACAAGCAAGTAACGAAGGAGATATGATCATTTTACAAAAAGGGGTCAGTGCAGTGAAACTGCACAAGTCACGACCGTGACTTGTATTTCACGACCGTGAGATGTGTTACCAAATCACCCGTGAGCCTTCAACATATATTCAAACATTTTCAATTTTCATAATTCACTTCTAACAACTATCAACAATCACTAATCATCATCAAAAGTCCTCAACTAACAACAATCATTATTAATAATTACAATTCCTAAGCTTTCTAATCGTATTCTAATACAATTCTAACATAGAAATCATGTAAAACACGTAAATGATATCGAGTAACCCTTCACCGTTACCTTTTCCAACTAGATAGTAATCTTTGTCGGGGTCTAGAAGTCTCCACCTAAACAAAGACGACAAAAGATGAATATAATTCACCTTTGAGAAAGACGGATAAATTGAAAAGCGAGAAAGACGGTAATTTTATTACCAATACGGATAGAGGAAGTTAAGAGGGGAAGAATAAGACGAACTTACGTGAATTTGAGCGAGTAACGAAGGAGTAGCGACGAATCTAAGACGGATCAAAAATGGAGGCAAGGTTTTGGTGGTTTGATGAGGAAGAAAGAGTAAGTGGAAAATGAAAGAAGGAGTTAGGGTTTGAGGGAGTATATGAAGGAAAAAGTCAACGAAAGTCAAAGACGGCTCAAAAGTCAAGAAAAAGTCAAAGACGACTTAAGACGGGTTTTACTTGAAAACTCGCGGAAATTCAAAATACGAACTCGGAAATTCTAAATTCGACTCGGAAAATAAAATTCTAAATTAAAACTTAATTTCGCTGAAAAGTATCCGAAAAAATATTTTCACTATAAAAATATGGTACATTTGCGGGTGTTACAATATAAACTACTTCGATCAAATAAGGCACCCAAGGGAAACAAACGTGGTCCTAGAGAGTGATGAGGTGCTTAACATCTTGCCAAATAGAGCTTAAGAAAACCTTTTGTGTAATAGCATTTATCCCCTTTAATCTAATTATTCTTCATCAATTAACTAACCCCTCGCCTAATTGAATAACTGCAGTTGCTTTGACTTGAATCTACCTATAAATTATGGTTCATAAAAACATCATCATAACTTCAACCACACCTGATATTGATAAGGAAACAATCGTAACTACGGAAGAGTTGATGTTAATATAGGCTCACTCTCAAGTAATGAATGATTTTTTTTTTTGTGTATCTTACACTGCAAAAAAATACGTGATTAGTGACTGATCAAAATTATTTCAAAAAATTCATATCTGTAATGGATTATGGGACGGATTGTGGTCGGGCCTGTCGCAAGCCCGATGCAAAGATAAATTACCCAGACTAGGCTAATAACAAATTAATGTAATTAGGGAAGTAGGGGTCGATCCTCAGGGAGATGGTGTTTCCTATGGATTGTGAATCGTCTCACAATTGAGTTTTATCTAAAGATTTTCTGGGTATTGGATTTTTGTGATGTCTAAACTAATAAAGAACATAAAAAACAAAACAAACTGAAATGGAAACGATAAAGAATATAATAAATTAACAATAATGAGAAGCATCTAGGGAAATAGGTTCACACATGTAGATTGACATATTAATGAAATTGGATTTAGGATATGCAAATAATTCATTGAGCGTTCGTAAGAATTGTGTGTTCATTACAATCATAGATCAGATGGTCTAGCAGGCTTTTAGTGCGATTTACTAGGTCTTAATCCACTATGTCACGCTATGTCTATTCAATTCCTGTATATCTACCTTGGAAAAGAATTTCACACTAGTCAAAGATTGTGATCAAGAATCGTCAACTATTGTTAAAGTCCAAACATGCATAGACACAATGTTTTAAAAGCACAATTTCCTTGATCCAATTATCATATTTTAATCAATCTAACATGGCTACCCTACACCCTAGAAAGGTGACTACTCACTCATGATTATGTTGATATTAACAATGAAAGTTAAGATAAGCATATTTAGTTGATTTTGACAATAATTTAGACTCTCTATGTGGCGATAATAACGACGCTATATGACAATCTAAGAAATGAAACTATGATTATAACAACATGAAAATGAATCTAATGAAATAGAAAATGACAATCAAATGGAAAGCAATAAAGAACAATAAGCAAAGGATAACTTAGGAATACCTAGGTGACGATCAACGATGAAAGTGATAACAATAATAGAAATCCTTCGCATAGAAATACCGTACTTTGAATTACAACTCTTGAACCCAACTAGTAGATACAAAGATTGAAATTCTTATTGAACTATTCTAATGTTTTGATATGAAATAGACGAAAGTAAACTAGAACAAAAGACAAAAATAGAAGAGAATCTAAACTAGAAAGCCTAAAGCTAAAAAGAAATATAAGACAAGATTGTGTAAAAAAGTGTATGATGGATGTATATGGTGGGTGTATATGGTGGGTGTTGATATGAGGGGCTTGGCACATCTATTTATAGTATTAGGGTTTCGTGGAGAAGAGGTCGGGCAATAAATACATAGGTCGAAAATAGGATGAAGGAGCCGCAATGCACGAAGCAGCAGGAATACCCGATCGGGTACACCACTTACACGATCGGGTAAGTCGTCTTCTGGAAGCTCTTGACTAACTCTTCAACTTCCTTCGCTTTGACTTGACTTACAACATCCCCCTTGACTCTACAATCGGGTTTGTTGCTTGTATATGATGTAAAGCCATGAATTCTCCCGTCTAATTGATTGGTCTTCCGACAACTACAAAACCGTCTTTGCTTCTTCTCTCCCTTAAGTTAGTGAACCTTCTCGAAATGCCTTACACACGGTCAAGCTTGCATCTTCAAATCGTCGGGTTCTAGGTAAATGCTCGGAAATATAGAAAAAGGGCGTAGAAACGTCATTTTCCCGACAAAATAAGTTAGAACACAGGAATTCGCCTAGAAGACGATATTAGCTCATAAAATGGCTTAACAAAGCACAAATGACAAACAAAACCGAGCTAAAGTGTGGGTTAAAATCATACAAATATTCACTTATCAAACTCTCCCAAGCTAAACCTTTGCTTGTCCTCAAGCAAACATAACAAACAATACCAGGACAAGGCTGCAAGCATTGGCTACTAGATCATCAAGAAACAAATCTCAATATAAAGCTTTGAAAACATAATGAATCATAACCCAAAAGCAATGTGGGCAAGAATGATACATAGACATGGCTGAGATTTACATAACGGCGTAGCACAAAGAATTTCACTACAGATTTTCGGCTCTTGCATGATCTTTTGACAAATGGACTCTCACGGCACACTCGAACACTCAATGTATGCAAAAAGGTGATTTCTTTATGTGTAAATGTTTTTGAGACACTCACCTATCTACGACTCATGAAAATGTGTCCGCAGTCTAATATGGTAAACAATTCAAAATACAAGTCAAAGATCACAATGCACATAGAAAAGAAGCCGAAAAATGAGAAGAAGGCTTTGGGAAATGGGTGAAAGGTGGACAAATAGTTATGGTCATGTGAAGGTTATAGTGAGCTAGCAACTGACCAATGATAAATGAAAACTCAATCCAAACTTTTGATTAATTCCCAGAAAACGAATGATGAAGCCAGAAGTAACAATTTGGCTTTTTCCACACGAAACACAAGAGTGAACTCCTTCTATATATTGACTTTTTTAGGAGATACTCACAACTTCTTCTTTTATTTCTTTTCTTTCTTTTTTTTTCTTTTTCGATTTTTCGATTCTCTTTTTTTCATTTTTCTTTTCTGAACACAACTTCACTTCTTGAACTTTTCGTTTTCCCAATTCACTTTGACAGATAAGAACAAATCTTCTCAAAAGAGCACCCACACACCATAGTCTAGCTACTAGCTCAAAAGGTAGGCTGTTTTTATTTGTAGCTATTATTTTGTAAAGCACTTGTATGAAGGGGCTAATTTTGAAGGGCAAATTAAAGTAAAAAGGCTTCAAATCTTAGTGAATCATGAATGCAATGCTTATAGAAATGAAATGAGAACCATACTTATGAGTTTTGACATGACACACATCACAAGGAGAACTACACACACCTAAATGAGACTGGGTATAGATGTACCAGTCTAAGGAGGTTCTACCTTACAATATATGTAGTTTGCCAAATGTCAAGATCAAGCGTACTCATCTATAGATTCGTTTCATGCCTACTGTGTACAAGACTTCCCCATGTATGCACAATTCAATGAATATTGAATCATTATCTTTTGAAAGCTCTAAGTTTGGGAAATGTAACATGATAGCATAATAAACAAGCAAGCAAAGCATGAAAAGCATTCAATTGTGTTCAAAATTTAAAAATCTTCTCTCTAAAATCTTCTCTTTCTTATTCAAAACTAGATTTCATGCCCGTGCGATGCACGGGTCTACGTTAATGTCATTTTCATAATTTTCCTATAACATTTAACCTGTAAAAATAAACTTTTGAAATTTTAAGACTATAATAAAATATACTCCGTAATGTTTAAGAAAATAATAATGATATATTGATTCAACTTGTATTTTAAATATATTTTACCAACCTTGCCAGAAATCAAGTTATATTTAATCTATATGACTCGAAAAATGATCTAAGGTACCTAAGAATTAAGCTCTCTAAGACAATGCTGAAGAGAATCAAAAGATTTTGAGTTTATCACCCTACCTTATGGTAATTGTCCGATATGGGACAATTCTACTATTTATAGGTATTAATATCTTCACCACACTTACATTATTTTTCAAGGTGTGATATATAACATATTAAGAATTACACTAAGTAAGTGCAAATAATATGAGATTTTATACTATAATGATAACATTTTTTTACCACGAATCTTATAATTAGATTATTTTCATAATTAATACAAAATTTTAAGAGCTCTCTAAAACAATATTTGAGAGACTTAAACGATTTTGGATTGATATCTAAGTTCAAGGACGACTCTTATGTATAATCGCATGTTCACTCCAGGTTCTGATATTTCTCCGATGTGGGACAATTCCTCTATTTATACATAGTATATTCACCACACTTACACTATTTTTTAATGTGGGACAAATAACATATTTAGTTGTATACCATTAAAATTAAAGTATTATTTATGATACTTTCTTAAATTTTTATTTATGATATTTTCCTAAATTAATTTTGATGATGTAAATTTCATTAAGGCGGAGATAATAATACAAACTTTTAAGAGTTTTGTAAGATAATACTTAAGAGATTCAAAAGATTTTTGGTAAATATCTAACTTTGAAAGATGACTCATTTTTACAATATTTGTTTTGTGAAATGAAATGTAAAAGGTTATATATAAAAATTATAAACATCACTTGAATATAATATTGGAAATGTATATTGAGATAAAAAAAAGATTGTTCACTTTATTTTTTTATGATACCTTCCTAAATTCATTTTGGATGATGTAGGTTTCACTAATGTGGATACAAACTTTTAAGAGCTCTCTAAGACAATATCTAAGAGACTCAAAAGATTTTGGTTGATATACTCCCTCCAATTCAATTCAAACTACCCATTTGCTTTTTAGAGGTCAAACTTTCAAAACTTTGACCGTTTATAGATCGGAATATATAGAACTTTGAAACACGGAAGTAATATATTTGGTTTTGTCACGGAAATATCTTTCATAAAATCATATTTTTTGTAAAATAATTCTATATATAAAGGAAGAAAAACGCGGTCAAAACCTTGCCTCGAAGACCAACCAAAAGCAAGTGGGTAGTTTGGATTGGATTGGAGGGAGTATTAAGTAGTACACCTTTTTTTTTTTAAATAAATATTACTATTATTTTTATTTTATATAATAATTAAAAGATTATCCACTTAATTTTTTATATCCAAAGTATTATTTATGAAACATTCAAATTAATTTTTTATGATGTAAATTTCAATATTGTAAAGATAATAATACAAACTTATAAGAGATCTCTAAGACAATACTTAAGAGACTCAAAAGATTTTGGGTGGATACATAAGTTTCCAATTATGACTCTTATTTATAATCGTAGGATCGCCATATCTTAAGGTAAATTTTCGATGTGGGACAATTCTACTTTTTATATGTAGTATATTCACCATACCTACGTTATTTTTCAATGTGGACAAATAACATATTAAGTACTACATCATATTTTTCAATAAATTAATTATTTCTTGACTACTACTAAACCATTATACTAATATTAGAATAATAAAAAATATTTTAAAAGTCATTTATTTAATTTTCATATACTTAGGTTATAGTTATATGATCTTATAAATGATATGGTAGTAACAAATACAAAATTTATACTCTAATGAAAGCATTTTTCGTTAAGAATCCAAATATATAAGTTTCGAAATGTTCTGCATTATATTTTTTTGTCAGATTGATAATCAATTTTTTTTTCGTAAATAATAGTTGTGATATTAAAAATATTACATAGTATATTTTTCGTAATCTTGGAAGATCTTAAAATATACTTTCCAAAATTTGAAAAAGATGATGTTGACCAATAGAATTACTCGAAAAAAGCCTCTTTTATATATATATATATATTGATTTGAAAAATATAACTAAAATGCAAAATGGGAAAATGCAATGGAAAATGCAATCCCTCCCCCAAGCTAAACATCGCATTGTCCTCAATGTGAGCACAAAAGCTAAATATGCAATGAGACGCTTAATGGGAAGAAAGGAAAAATGAAAGAAGAATGAAGCTTACTAGTCAGTGCGGACTCCCCCAAGCTAGTCTTTTGGACTATTGACAAGGAAGGTCGTCAAGGATTCTTCAAAAACTCTTTCATCTGCAAAGAAATCTAACAAAACAACGTAAAAGGGAAAAATAAAAATGCAAAATGCAAAAAGGGAAAACACGGATTGCCTCCCGAGAAGCGCTTGTTTAACGTCTTGCTCGACGAATTTTTCTATAAAATCATTGGGTCTGTAATGGACGCTCCGTATAGACAATATCTAAACATCCGATGATAGAATTGCTATAATAGAGTTTCAGACTGTGTCCATTAACTTTGAATTTCTCACCATTGCTAGTCATTAGTTCCACATAGCCGTACTTGCTCAAATATGTGACAGTGAATGGTCCAGACCATCGGGAACGAAGTTTTCCCGGAAAAATTTCCAGACGGGAGTTGAAAAGAAGTACTTGGTCATCGACATTAAATTATTTCTTAATTATCCTCTTGTCGTGCCAACGCTTCGTTTTCTCCTTATAGATCCTAGAATTCTCATAAGCTTGCAAACGAAATTCCTCTAGCTCATTGAGTTGCAAGAGTCTCCTATCAGCGCTAAGCTTAGTGTCTACATTTAGTTCTTTGATAGCCCAGTAAGCTTTATACTCTAACTCGACAGGAAGATGACAGGCCTTTCCATAAACCAATCGATAAGGAGATGTTCCAATCGGGGTTTTGAAAGCTGTGCGATAAGCCCACAAGGTGTCATCGAGCTTATTACTCCAATCAGTTCTAGATCTTGTGACTACTTTCTGAAGAATTGTTTTCAACTCTCTATTTGAGACTTCTACTTGACCGCTGGTCTGGGGATGGTAGGCTAATCCTCATCTGTGATACACACCATATTTAGCAAGCAGAGTATCTAACTGCTTTTCTCCAAAGTGAGTTCCTCGATCACTAATCACGGCTCTGGGTACACCAAAACGTGGAAAGATGATCTTCTTAAATAGCCGTATCACAGCTCTAGCATCATTAGTGGGAGTGGCTGTGACACCCTCAAATTTGCGGAAAGAAAAAATAATTATTTAAATACATAAAAGATAATAAAACATATACGAAGGTGTCATAAAATAAAAGGGTCATTTCAAAACGGAAATAATATTCTACAAAAGAATTATACCAGACGGGAGACATATCTCCCGTATAAATACGGAAATGAAAGAGTGTATAATAATATACAATCTATGAACCGAATATAGGTCCAAGGTAAATACTTCGCTCGCTAGCTCGTCAATGTACCCCAAATATGCATTCACCACCTGTTCAACCGCATTAAATATAAACACGGAAGCCACAGTCAGTGGGGAGTAACTCCGAGTTCTCCCAGCCACGAAATGTCGAGTTTAATGAAACATGAAAACATAAAAGCAATGTATATATAAAATACAAAACCTTAACATATATGATATGCTTTTCATGTTATGAACCAGTTAACTAACATAGAACCTAGCATATGAGAGCTATCATGTGAATCTGATAATAAATATAACAATAGGTAGGGAAGCTGGT
>JAIUZE010026837.1:0-10295 GCA_022085475.1 Heliosperma pusillum | reverse complement strand
GCCTATCTAGGTTGTTTCCCTTGTTTACCTAATCTAGGATTCTACTATATCTTTACAACAATACTTTGAGATATTAAAGATAAATATATTTCTATAAGATAAACCAAATAATATTTTGAGATAAAGATATTTCTAAAAGATAAGAAAATATTATTTCATGATATTAAAGATAAATATCTTTCTTAAATATTAAGCTAGGGTTTTAGATCTACTATGATTCTATTACTATAAATACTCCTTCACATCCTACTTTGAATAGACACGAAATACACAAGCAATCACACGACACATATACTTACTTGTGTTGATTTTCCAAAATCGTTTTAAAGCAAACCTTTGATCAAATATTTATTATTTTTAGAGTTTGTTTTTCAAAAGAGTCGTGCATCAATTATTATCAATCGCTTGAGTAAATACGTTATTGGATAATAGTACATCATTATAAGCTTACAATTCTTTAACGGGAATCTGTGTGAGTTATATTGTACTTTCTTATTAGCGTAAGATAGTATAGAGTATTTAGCGATACTCACCTTGAGTTATAATCATAGTGTTGATTATACGAGTGGGTTGGTAATTTTTGTAATCCGTAGAAAGGTACTAAAAATTATTAATCGAGAATAGTGGACGTATGTTTCAACGTGTGAAACTGAACCACTTCAAAAATCGTGTGCCTCTCTCTACTCTCTTTACTTTTCGTTATTTCGTTACTTGCGCTTACTTTGATTAATTAATTAGTTGATTTTAATTCATAAGATCAAATAATTAATTATATATCATATAAATCGAAAACGTGGGGCTAGTTTTTAATACTCAATTCAGCCCCCCCCCTCTTTCGTATTCGATCAATAGACTCTACAGTCGTCAAAGGAAAAGTTAATTACTTTTCTGATGGGATTGAGCAGCACTTATGAGCATCTCAGAACAAATATCCTCTCCATGGAGCCATTACCTAACATCAACAAAGCTTATTCTATCCTACATCAAGTTGAGAGTCAGAAGAATATATCAAGTATACTGCAATCTGCTGAAGATTCCAGTGCTCTCAATGTCTCAAAGTTTGATCAAAACAAGAATGGAGGAAATCCTACTGCTTGGAATGTTTGGAAGCGTGACAGCAAAAAACCTAAACTCAGCGACAGATGGTGTAATGCCTGCAACAAAGGAGGACATACTCCTGATTCATGCTTCAGACTGCATCCGGAATTAAGAGCATGATACCTGGCAAGGAAGAATAATAACTTCAAAAACAACAATTCTAACTCTAGGTTTTCATCAAATGCAGTAGGCACATATGAGGATGAGACGCCAATTGAGTTTACTGATATGGGAAGTACTTCAAAGGGACAAGAGAAGGTGGTTGATCCGGCACTTGTATCAGTAGTTTATCAGCAAATTCTGCAAGCAATGCATGCTAAAGGGCAGGGTGGTACAATGGATTATACTTCTGCTGCAGTCAATTTTGCAGGTATAATCCTTGCTAGTAATGTTACCTCTATTTCTAGTATTTCTGAGCAAGTGAATTGGATTCTTGATTCCGGTGCTACTGACCACATGACTGCTCATAGGTCATTGTTTATAACATTTAGAGATCTTCCCAAACCCATACTCATTGGATTACCTGATGGTAATACAAAACTTGTCAAACATTTTGGTGACATAGAGATAAGCCACTCCATTATTCTTCGAGATGCTCTTTATGTTTCAGACTTCAAGTATAATTTACTGTTTAAAGGAAAACTCTTGTTACATTCTGGCATGCAAGTTTTCTTTGACAAAGATTATTGCATTATACAGGGCCAGGATAACAAACTGGTGGCAACCTGTCTAAAAGAAGGAGGGCTTTCTAAGCTCAAGCAAGCTCATTTGGTCACTCCAAAGAGTAACGAGATTGAAAACAATAATAGTATTGTGAATAGGCAAATGTTTTGTCCTAGCAGTAGCTTTAGTTGTACTGAACTTAATAGATGTGTTGCTCATAGTAAGATAGAGTTACTTCATGCTCGTCTTGGTCACACTTCAAATGTAAAAATGCAACACATTTCTATGATAAATAAAGAGGATTTAAAGAACTATGCTTGTGAGACTTGTATTCTGGCAAAGTTACATAAATTTTCTTTTGATAGAGATTTATCTAGGGCACCAAATATCTTTCACCTTATTCCATAGATTTGTGGGGCCCATATAAACTAGCTAGTTTAATTGGGGCACATTACTTTCTCACCATAGTAGATGATCATTCTAGAGTCACATGGACATTCTTTATGAAAAATAAGGAGCAAGTGTATTCAACTGTTGACATTTTTTTGGCTTATACTCATAATCAGTTTGGTACTTCAGTCAAGAGAGTTAGAAGTGATAATGGTACAGAAATATTTCAAGATTACTGTACACAATTATTTGCTAAGAATGGAATATTCCATCAAAGAAGTATTCCAGGAGTGCCTCAACAAAATGGGAGGGTTGAGAGAAAACATCGTCATTTACTTGAAACTGCCAGGGCAATGAGGTTGTATGTTAATCTTCCTAAAAGATTTTGGGGGGAGTGTTTGTTGGCTGCAACCTACATCATTAATAAGCTGCCAACTGTTGTACTATCTTGGAAGACACCTATTGAGGTATTGATGGGAAAACAAGCAACTTATGAGGAATTGAGAGTAATTGGATGTTTGTGTTTTGCTCTCATTTCTTCTAGACAAAGAGACAAATTTGATGCTAAGGCTAGAAGATGTTTGTTCTTGGGATAACCTTATGGGCAAAAGGGGTATAAGCTATATGACTTAGCAACTCGCAAAGTTATTGTGAGTAGAGATGTCATTTTCAATGAAAGCATCTTCCCTTATAAAAATATTACCTCAACAGAGGCTTCACCTCCTGATGATTCTTACCTCCCTGAGTTTCCTTCTATGCCTCTTATGGAATCAGATTTTAGTGATCAAGATCAGTTTCAAATTTCTGGTGTGAATACTAGAACACCTTCTCCCATGTCCACTGATCAAACCACTTCTAGTGATGTCAATAATTCAAATCACAATAATAATGAAACTTTTATTCCATCTGTCACTAACACTAATCCTTCTACTACTGTTGTACCTTGTATCAAAAAGTCACAGAGAGCTACTAAAGTCCCTGGTTCACTGCAAGATTTTGTCTGCCCCACTTTACAAAAACCCAAAAATACTTCATCTTCTTTTTCTGTTTTTGATTTAACAACTTATCCTAATGAGATAACAACTTCTTTTAGCAATGTCATGACCATTCATGAATCAAGTTCTTATGGACAAGCAAAGACTGATCCAAATTGGATCAAGGCAATGGAACTTGAATTAGAAGCTTTAGAAGCAAATGGAACTTGGGAATTGACCACTTTACCCCCTGGTTTCAAGGCCATAGGATCTAAGTGGGTTTTCAAAATCAAGTTCAAACAAGATCGTTCAGTCGAGAGATACAAGGCAAGATTAGTTGCCCAAGGATATAATCAAGTCGAAGGGAAAGACTTCAAACACACATTCTCACCTGTGGCCAAATTCACTACAGTTAGAGTTCTCTTATCAGTGGCAGCAGCTAAGGGGTGGCCTATCAAGCAACTCGACATTAACAATGCTTTCTTACATGGATTCCTAGAAGAGGAGGTATACATGCAGCCACCTGAGGCCTATGCTAAAGTTGATTCTGGGCAGGTTTGTAAGTTGAAGAGGTCTCTTTATGGGCTCAAGCAAACCTCAAGACAGTGGAATGTTAAGCTAACCAAGCTGCTTTTGTCACAAGGATTCACTCAATCAAAGTATGACTATTCTTTGTTCATAAGACATATGCATAACTCATTAGTAATTGTCATAGTCTATGTAGATGATTTATTGATAAGTGGAGATAATTCAGAGTACATGACACATTTGAAGGGTGTGTTGGACAAGGCATTTACCATTAAGGACCTTGGTGATATCAGATATTTTTTGGGGTTAGAAATCACAAGATCCTCAAAGGATTTACTTCTTAATCAAAGGAAGTATGTTCATGATCTACTCCATGATGCTGGCATGTCTAATTGCCAATCTGCTCCTTTTCCTCTTCCTCGTGGTCTAAAGTTATCTATTGAACAAGGACCTTTACTATCTGATCCTGAAATATTCAGGAAAATTGTTGGCAAGTTACTGTATCTAAGTCTTACTAGGCCAGATTTATCCTACTCTGTGCAGCATCTCAGTCAGTTCCTGAGTGCACCTAGGGAACCACATCTTGATGCTGTTGTTCATATTCTGAAGTACC
Source organism: Heliosperma pusillum (assembly GCA_022085475.1). Taxonomy (NCBI): domain Eukaryota; kingdom Viridiplantae; phylum Streptophyta; class Magnoliopsida; order Caryophyllales; family Caryophyllaceae; genus Heliosperma; species Heliosperma pusillum. The sequence continues at coordinate 6,029 of JAIUZE010026837.1, read as the reverse complement.
TGCAAGGCACTAAGAATGTTGCCCTCTTCTATCCATCTAAAAATGACCTCACTATGCAAGCATTTTGTGATGCAGACTGGGGTGCATGTCAGTTTAGTTGCAGATCAGTAACAGGTCAGTGTATTTTCTTAGGATCTTCCCTCATTTCTTGGAAGACTAAGAAACATAAGACTGTCTCAAAATCATCAGCAGAATCTGAGTATCGAGCTATGTCCTACACTGCCAATGATATTGTTTGGTTGCAGGGATTATTACACTACTACAAAAACAGGAAATGACAACGGTTAAAAACCGTTGTAATATTAAAAAGCGGACGTTGTTAAAGCCTCCGTTGTTAAAGGTTTTAACAACGTTCCGATTTAATGAAAATACCGTTGTGAATAGTTTTAACAACGGTACAAAGTCGTTGTTATTACTAGATAACTGTTGTTAAAACGTGTGACTAATTATGGTGGGAAAGATACGAGAACGGTTCTATTAAATGAAACCGTTGTTAAAGGTAAGATTAGTTTTGGTGGGAAATATTATAACAACGCTATTGTTTTTTAAACCCGTTGTGAATATAGTTAATTACAACGGAGTATAATAAAGAAGCCGTTGTGGAAAGTTTTAATAACAACAGGTATTTTAGAATACACCGTTGTTAAAGGTATGATAAGTTTTGGTGGGAAATATGTTACAACGCTTTTAATGAATTTTGAAAAACCGTTGTTATTATTTTTATTATTGTTTTTGAAAAAATTGTAATTTGTTCCCCTGCCACCAGTGAAAATCCTGCATAAATCAGCAGCAGTAGCAGCAGCACGCATACACCAATTTCAGAAGCAGCAAAATGATATATCTATATATAAATCAGAGCAATTCATGTACAGCAGCATCAAAATGATATATACAACCAAAATGATCTCTTTCAGAGCAATTCATACTTACAACTTGCTCTAATTAATGACTTCTACAAATTAAAGTTCCCTATCTGCTTCCAAAATAATCTAAGTTTCATTTATTCTTTCTTAACATAATGTTCAAGGAGGTATTTGCCCCCACAAGTCCCTTACCTCGTCTATATTGTGCTTAGTGTACTCAGGGACATGTGGCGTGTTGATTAAATACTGCGGATAAAACAAATAAAAGACATCGATCAGTAGGGTAACAACAGTATAGGCATACATAATTAGCAACATCGATCATATATATATAGCAGAAAAGATATCAGCTCTAATGAAAAAAAGTAAATAATAGCTACATTAAACTACTAACTCTTTCTGGAATGCTGATATATCTTCGCCTAATAATCTCCAACATGAAACGACAAACGTAGTATCCACATTGGATGCTATCCGGCTGTTTAGGGACCTATTATTACATAATAAACGAAGAGACGAGAAGGCAATTACCAATTAGTTTAATGCGTAATTAAAAAAGACAGATGTATATGCGTAATTAGTTTAATGCACTTAATTATTAAGGTATTGTATTTGCGCGTACGTACCCCTGTTATCGTAATAAAAGTAGGGCCATCATCAGAATATTCTGTCGGTTGATCGCCGGTTGCTCTTTTCTTCTCAAAGGCCCTTTAAAAAAGGAAAGAGGCCGAAAGTCACATAAACTTACTTAATAATAATAAATGAAACTTAATATTATGTGCCAAATCATCATCAGTATTATAAACTTACTTAATAATCAACTTCTTAAAGGTCTCGGATGGTTGTCTATGCAAAGAGTCCAACCAAAATACTTTCTTCATGGTCGGATTGATCGCTGCTAGCACCCAATGTCTCCTAGATCGAGAGACACATCATTATTAACAAGCACAACATGCATCATAACCAAACATATAAAAATGCAATTGTATTTGGAATCGTAATATTAATTATATATTACCCGACTTCATTATAAGGGGCAAAAATGAGCTTATTGTTTTTCGCCAATTCCCCAGCAATATAATTTACACGTTCTTCATACGAAAACATCCCGATATGCATAGATAAAACATTTGGGCACATGAATCCGTATTGAGGAAGTGGATTATTGGTCTCGGGGATCACAACCGAGTTCAAGTACCTACATGACGGTTTTAATTCCGATATTAAAAACACTATATCTTAGTCAAAATATTAGAATACTGCATGATTTAATTTATTAAGAAACTTACTTCATCCAAACATATAGGTGTTGGACATCAATCTCGTCAAGGCCAGCCCAAACGGCTAGCATTTCCCAATCCAGCATTGCTTGGCGTTCTACCCCTACAATATCATTCTCGAGCGGAATAATTATTAATTGCTCGCTTGCTATGCGTCTCTCAGCCTCCTTATAAAGCTCCAGCATCGCCACCGTTCGTACTTTTTCCATGTAAACGTTCCCATGATATTTAGTACGGGATAGACTCCTGACCTCTTTCAGCTTGGGGAAATGATGCGGTGTGCTACCTTTCACAACCTACATGTGGCTAACTAAATTAAGTTGCTCTTTCAATGATGAGGCGATAGTAGAACTTAAAATATAAAGAGAGTTGATTAAATACCTCATCAAGTTGTTGTATTGACGAGGTAGTAGAAAGATTATTGTCTATCGAGTTAGACTTATCCATGTTTTTTGTTACCTACAAAACAAAAATATAACATATAAATTTCACTATTTATGAAGGTGATGAACAAAGACAAAAGGCGGGTTAAATTAGATGTATTTTTCTAACCCCGGCTACATTCTGTTGAATTTTACGATCACGAGCCAGGAAAATGTGGCTTTCAGGCCATTGGACAAAACCGTTAACCGCATCTGCCAGAATTTGAAGTTCGTCGCGGACTGGGACGGGCAGTTTACGGGTTTCATTGCCCTTCGCGACCTCCACTATCCCCACTTTTGCATGCTTCGGCAAGAGTGGGGAGCCATGAACCAAGATGGTTTCCGCTGAGTCATTGGGCTTTGGGTATATGAAACCCCGGGCAAGACGAACCACATCCTTCTTGAATGAAGGGTCGGTGAGAAGAACAACTACCCGTTTTTTTGTGGCTTGAAGAATACACATTATTTACTAAATACCAAAATATAATAGATATCATAAATGATCTATATTGAGTATATAATGTAAATTTAGTTACAAGTATTTATTGTTGGTGGGTAGGCTATTATACTTGAACATGTCCAGACCAGATTTAGCACTGACAGCATATACTAACTTCTTATATTCTACATACCTCATTATTGTCACCCGTCTTCTCAGCCTGCTCCTCAAGTTGCGTCCCCTTTTCAGAGTTATTTACCTTATAAAATTAATTAACCAATCAAAGGCATGGCTGCTGGAAAAAACAAATGCAGAGGTTCAAAATGGTTAAGTCGTATTTACCTTATCGGCTTGAGGTATCAAAACCTCAGCAGCATTAGGTACCTCACCCGTCTCCTCAAGTTGCGTCCCCTTTTCCGACTCATTTACCTAATAAAATAAACCAATCAAAGGCATGGCTGCTGGAAAGAACAAATGCAGAAAAAAAAATTCATATTTACCTTATCGGCTTGAGGTATTAAAACCTCGACAGCAGTAGGTACCTCACCCATCTTCTCAGCCGTCTCCTCATGTATTGGCAAGGTAGTAGTGTCTGCCTCTTGACAAATCTGTTGCACTACCTCACCCTTTTTAATGACATCCTCCATCATCTTCAATTCTTCTTCGGAAGGCTTGCCTCCAGAATTCATCTTCAGTATCACGGAGGCCAATAACTGAACCTGCACGCCCAAAATGTAGAATCAGCATTTTGTTAAAACAATAACATGTGAATTTTAAATGACAATATATAACAAATGGTACCATGTCAGCCTTCCCCTTATTTTTCTTCTTCTTGTTCGAGCTAGTTGTCCCATAATATTTCGTGACTCCGACATGTAATGGGACGCCCCTCAATCGACCTGGATGCTCGGGACGGCCGATCGCTCTAGCAAGAACGTCGTCACGACCACTCGGAGTGAATTTCCCTTCCGCAACCTCCTTCAGAACATTCTCCTATAATATATTAAATAAACTTAATTTTATTTTTGTTACTAAAATAAATAGATAGTTAGACATACAAGAATTGAACAATAAAGTTATTAAAAACCCGTCTTAATAAAAATAATACTTACTATGTTGGCCAAGACTTCCTGATCATATTCGTTACATGTTCGGGATCCTTTAGGCGTGTGCCCTTCTTTATAAGTTACGTGCCGATTCAAGTCGGTCACACCTTTTGACACCTACACGTTAACTCAAAAATAATATATGTATACATGTATATCAAGTCCAAGTATGATTAAAAAAATCTAATATATAGATGCTACTTACGAGATTTTCTTCTATCAATCTGTAACCGCCTCGAGAACCATAATATACCCCCCGCTTCTGTGAGATGTTAGCACGATTTCTGGCGCTAACGCTCTTCAAATCATATAAAATCGCAAGTAGATGAGACAATTAGAAAATTATAGATACAAGTAGAGTTTTAGAAAAATGTAACCTGAAACTTTTAGAAAAATGTAACCTGAAACTTTTAGAAAAATGTAACCTTAAGTAGAGTTTTACAAAAATGTAAACATATGACATGGATACTTAACCTGAAACTTTTCAGTAGCTCGTTTCGCCTTATAATTATCCCATTGTTGCTGAGTGATGTTGGGGTACTTTGTCGGTGGGCTCTTATGCATCTCCCCCGTCTCCTTGTCGACATACAAGTGTAATTTGGCAAGGTCACACCTCCACTGCCTTAAGACTGCCGCTGCCTTACGTAATAGATACTTATCATGGCAGTCTGGAATATCGAAAGCTTCCTGCATCATCATCATATATACTAATAAGCGGCTGTCTAATATCATACCTTTATACGAACCTTTATACGGCTTCCTGCCTTATGTAATAGTAACTTATGCAAAATAAAATGGTGTTTAGCTAAAAGATATTATCATACCTTTATACGTTTCAAGAGTAAGTTCTGCAATGCAGGATTTATATTCCTGAAATCATCTAAATCAATAGGCACAAACTGTTTGGTTGTAACTCCAATCCAAGTGGATAAATGGCTAGCATTTGGACCAGTAGGAACACCTTTCACACTCCATTTTATTTCCATCGGCGTTTTTGCCGCTATAGCTGCAAGGGCTGCAGAGCACTTCGAAGCACCCCTCTCACCAGGCTTATCCCCCTGATCATTGTTTTCTACTCTTTTCCGTTTTTCACCCATGATAATCCTAAGACACTAAGACCTTCAAAAGAAATGAAATAGTAACGGAACAGAGTCATGCATACAGCGATTCTAAAACCCTAAGACCTTAAAATGAATGAAATAGTAACGGAACAAATAAAGAGTCATGCAGAGATTCTAAAACTCTAAAAACTTAGAAAGGAATGAAACTAGATGATAAAGAGAACGATAAATAGAAAATTAAAACAAAAAGATGAACTTCAATCTTAAAACCCTAAAGACGAAACACAAAAATTACCTGATAAAGAAACTGAGAACAGGGTGATGATAAAGAGAACAGGATGATGATCACGAGTACGAGGAGGATGATGATGATAATAAACAAAAAGATTTGTGTTGTAAACGAGGATGATTGTAAACGAGGAGGATGATGATGATAATGTACGTGTGTTTAATTTATTCTATAGGATTGTAAATTATTTTTTATTAAGAGAAACAAAAGGGTTTATTAAGAGAAACTATTGACAACGGTTATCCTACAAACCACCGTTGTTATAGAGTAATGACAACAGTTAAAGCACACCCGTTGTAGAAAGTAATAACACTAAGACAACGGTTTATTTATTATGACCCGTTGTTGAAAGTAATAACAACGGTGGTATTCTAAAACACCGTTTTTATAGATTATGTATATTTTTTTTAATTTTTCAGATACGCGCGCGCGGTATTAAAATTTGAGGCACGAAATAAATTCATTAACTTTGCTCTAAATTAATTTATTTAACTTTGCTCTAAATTTAATTTAATTTATTTTACTTTGCTCTAAATTTTATATTATAGGCGTAAGTTACGTTTAATTAT